>SNQN01005355.1:6981-20976 GCA_008642245.1 Bassia scoparia | reverse complement strand
GCCTTGTCCAACTATCTATGTTTTCTTCTTTTCATGTGACATACTTTAGAATTCATGTGTTTGATACAACATATCTTTTAGTTTTAGAATAGGCAATGCCAGCAAACAAATAATGACAGCATCATTGATCATCTGTATAACAGTATAGATCAAAATTCATGGTCTCATATCAGTCTAACAACACATGTGATTTGTGTATCAGTTCTGGAATTGATTTTCATAATCTGCAACGCACAAACTGAATCTYCAATYCATTATAATCTGATAATTTAGATGTCCTGAAATCAGCAAATCTACATCTCTCTTTTCTTCGATGTCCTGAAATCAGCAAAGTGAAATAGTGCCAAATCAGGCAAAACTCCTAAAAACAGACCGTGGTAAAGGTTTATCATCAATTACAATAGAAACAAATAGCAATTTTTTTTAAAGGATACTTCATAACAATCTTAGTCCTCTAAAAATTAAACAAACTCCTTCACAATTCACACACAAGTACAATATCGATCTCTAGCAAATTCAAAGCTTCACTTCACACACACACTTGCACACCATAGATCAATTCAATTCATATCAAAGCTGATGAGTTCGTTGGTGGAATTGGAGATGTTGATAACTACACTGGTGAACCTGCTTGACCTGAAAAAGTGAAGTCGCGCCACAACAGGAAATCATTAGAAAATAAAAAACCATTCCTAGAATTGAAGTTGCAAGACCTGAGAGTAAACACTACATTTAAAAAAAAACAACTCCTTCTGTATCATAATTCTTGCAACGATTTGACATGAAGTGAGAGAATGAAAAAAAGTCTAATCATTGCTAGAATTATGATACTTAGGGAGTATGAGATAGCACTATGTATGTATGTTACTGAACAAATGGAGTATACAAAATATTTATTAATAAATTTATTATATCTGCTATATTAGGATTGAACCTAACAATGGAAATTGTTTTCTGTTCGAGTAAGAAAACGGATTAAACAATACTAGACATCATTAGAAAAGTAGTTAATGCATTCTTATCATTCAAAAAGACTAATCGATTTCTACATTATTTGAGGTGACTACCATTATGGTGATTATGGCATACTCGTCCAAAAAAACACATTAAAAATCATATAAAAAAATCAAGCATATGAATTCGATAAAAAACGTACCTCTACCATTATTTTTAGCTTTGCGAATGACTGATTTCACCGGTCGATACAACAAAGTCACAATGATCGCAGCCGTAAGCACAGAGCACATGACAATTACGACGATGGCCACCCACATCGACTTTTGGGAGATAACCATGAACACTCCGCACATAAACGCTATCATGGTAAACAAAAGCGATATCATCAGTAAATTCATGCTTCGGTCGATCAGCAACATTGATCTACTTGAATCTTGGATGATGGACCATATGAGGCATATTAACACGGACATGGAACAACATAGAGCTATTGTGTCCGCCATCATAAACACCACAAATGCTGCCTTTTTCGCCAACATTGCTTCTCCGGTTTCTTGATTCAATCCACCAGGGAGAGTAAATCCGGCTGTAAATGTAATTGTGGCAAGTAGAGCTGCAACCACGGACAATGTGTTTCTTACATCTAACAGATTGGTCTTACGTTGCAGATAACTTGTTTTGATATTGGGATCAAATTCAATATTCCGGCACATCTCTTTCTGAAATTAAACAATCAACAATAGAAGAGATTTACTATATAATACTGTAAAATCTATTTCTTCAAATGCCATAGAAATCGTCTAATATTGTAAACTCTGATGTAGACCTATGAGCTTCTGGTTCCTATTTTATTTTTAATTTATTGCCCTCTTTAACCCAAAAAAATGCCATAGAAATTTAAAATTACACAAAATTTTGATTATCTTACAAAACAATTTTATTTTATTTTTTTGTTTAAAAAACATGATAGATTCGCTAACGAAAACTTAAGTGTTTCCATTAAGAGTTGACCCTATGTGAAAAAGACAAACATGATAATCACAACAAATAAAAGTATACAACAATGTACCATTCAGATAACATAATCAGAAGGTATTGTATGCATCAGATGCATAATAAATTTATTGTGCATTAAGCATATAGTGACTCTTTATATCAATATACTGACCCTTTATATCAATATAGTGACTCATTTCACTTTACATCAATATAGTGATAAAAAATAAGGGGTCACTATATTGATAAAAAGGGTTACTATATCAACCAAAAGGGTCACTATAATCTGATGCACAGTAAATTTATTGTGCATCCGATGCACCTAATATTTTGTCTAACATAATATGTACTTAAAAAAAAAACTATGGTAATTGAGTGAGGAATAGCTCAGATCGATAGAGCTTCTCAATCTTGTCAACTCGTCCTTTGAACACATACGTATAATCCTATTCAATGCAAGAATTTGATGCTACCATCCTACATACGTTTACAAAAAAAAATTGATGCTACCTAAAACTTATTTATATTTGACTCTTAAAATCTATATGGTTCAATTACTACTCTTCAATAAATAGTACTCTCTCCGTTCTACTAAATTCATGTCATAATGAATAGTTCTTATTATTCAATAATAGTAAGAATCTTTTAAATTCTCCTCAATATATAAGAATAAATATAGTCAAGTGAGATCTTCTTAGAATCGTATTAACAAATAGTTTATTAAAATCCAATTTTATAATTTTTACTCGTGTATAATTAAAGATATTTCATTTGTAATTATGCATTGACAAACGTGAAAAATAGAAGTGGTAGAAATTTAGTGGAACAAATGGAGTATGTCTTTTGGTGTTAAGAGAGCACAAGGGAGATGAGTATGCTTTAATTTCTCTCTAATATATAATGCATTATTTTTTATTTGGACAATGTTATATGTAGCCTAGCTTTAGGGCTATGTATAAGACATAAATATACTTCCTAAAATGGTAAAAAGTTGTGAATTTATGATAAAATCACACTTAAATCAATGAAATAAATGTATGATTTTATCAAATATCACTATTTTTAGCTTCTTATTCATGACATTTAGGGCTATGTTTAACATTTTTCTTTTTATTTACAAAACACAAGAAAATAAAGAGCATTAATACTATTCGTTAAAAGGTTACCAATAATGAGACAAATGATTACACATGTTTAGAGCCATGCATATAAAAAAGGAAAAATCAATAGAAAGAATTTGTCGTAATTTCTGAGTGAAAACATACCCAATTTTTGTCTTCTTTGTATTTTTTTTGCAGCAAAGATCTCGCAGTTTCATTCTTGTTATCCTTAATCTTATACGATGTGTCACTTATTTTAAGCAATGCTTCCGTCAAATGTATGTCCTCAGTTCGTATAGCTACGTGTAAAGGTGTTGCCCCTTCGGAATCTTGAATGTTGATGAGATCCATCATGTATGGAAGCTTGAGAAAGTCTTCATAGCTTCTTACATTTGGAAGCTTAATGTGATGCAAAGGAGATATTTTATATCCAACACAATGATCTTTAAAACTTCCAGGATGACAGTCTATGAAGGTGCGAACAGTTGAGACATGACCATTCTTACAAGCATCAACCCAAGCGAAGGGTGCATCACGGAATTTCGAGATGGAATCTTTTGATAACATTGCTCTTACAAGCCAATCAACACCAGCATCTGAGGCTTTATCAAGAGGTGTTATCCCACTTGTGTCTTCTTTTGTGATAAACTTTGGTGTTTTTTCAACTAACCACTCGCCAAACTCTTCATCTAGTTTCACATTTAAAACGTTGCAATAAGCTTTAATTTAATACTACTCCCACCATTTCGATTTGTTTTTTACTTATGTAGAATTGCACGTCAATTAAGGGAAATCAGTATTTGGATAAATTATGTTAGTATTACTCGAAGTTGTATTATTCTTTTCATTTGTTTGAAATGTGTGCAATAAAATTAAAGTAAATCTTTTTATATTTAAAAATGAGGGGATAAGATAGTTTAGGTGGAAAATCAAGAATGATGAGTAAATAAGTAAGGGATAATATTAATTATTTTAAAGGTAAAAGTAACATTAATGGGTAAAAAAGTAAAGTACAAAAAAGGAAATGTAAAGAATAAAAAGAAACACCAAAAAAAGAAACGTAAAAAACAAACTGGAACTTATGGAGTAATAAAATAGTGAATCTCATGTACTACAAAGGAACTTACTTATTATTCATTGACTTATCGCYTGTGTAATTATTAGAACTTACTTATTATTCCGTTGGAAATATGTTGCCTTTGATAAGCAAGCGCTTTATTTAATTTGTTATCTTAACGAATGAATCTCAAAAGAAGAAGAAAGAATGTACAAAGTATATAAATTATCTAACCTGTGGAATTCGGAAGAAAATGCAAGATATTTTGTCGATTCGTGGAATCCTCAAGATACGGTGTCCAGCTTTGGTTGTTCAAGCCGCCCATTATTTTTTTAGCTACACGATAACACTTGTTCTCCATAGCGAGAAAGAGAGTCTTGCACTTCAACTCGTCTATATCTAGTATTTTATGGTAATTATCATCCTGATGCAGTGACAATATCTCCATTGCAAGTGTTTCATGTTGACGTTTTATGGCTGCGTGTAGAGCTCCGTCATCGTTGACATCAATTAGAAACCACGGCAATCGATCTACACCTTCAATATACCAAGCTTGGTATAATTTTTTGTAACCATTCGCAAGAAGATTTAGTATTTCTGTGGTGGTTTCTTCATGGTAATATTGCGCGGCAAAATGGAAAACGGTATGTGCATTTATATCCTTTTTCTTAAAGATGCCAATCAATTTATCTCTGCAATCAAAATCAGACTCTGCTCTCTGCAATATGTATCTAAACGGCTCCACTTTCCCTTCAATCATCCAAGAGTGCATTACGGAGAGCCCTTCTGCGGAAATTCCTTCTATTAACTTTGGATTACCATCAATTAGTAGTCTAACAAATTCATCTGCATCCATTCAAATATGTAGCGTTATGGTCTAAWAACGAACAGTTGTATCCACATTAATATACAATTAAACAAAAAAAACTACTCACCGTTGCAATGAGGTGCGTAATGTAAGGCATTGAAATAAGCTCCATCTTTAATATCAATCCATTTTTCTTTAACCACCTCATTCAACATCATCTCTGCAACTTCTTGACATCCACATTTGATAGCAAATAATAGAATATCTGCCACACTTCCCATACTTAGATCCCCAGACTCGCCTATTATATATTTTGCCAAACTTTGATATTTACGCTTAAGAGATAACTGTATAGATGAGTCTCCGTTCATATCTTTAACTAACCAAGGCTTCTTTGACGGTTGAAATGGTTGTCCATCTAAAACATGATTAAATCCCTTTATAAGGATTTTGGCAATTTCGACAGCGTCTTGATCATTAGGGGCATTGTTAGCCAAGAAATGGAAAGCGTTTGAATGAAAATTAGTTGTACAAGATGCAGACATTAAGTCCACAAGTACCCTGTTTAAATCACCGGGGAATAATTCTTTGCAATTTAGAAGACATTGAAAAGGCCACACCTTTCCTTCTTGCGCCCAAAAATGAAGTATCGTGCTTCCAATCTTAGATTTAGCGATAACCAGGCTTGGCCTCTTCTTAATCAAAAGACTACAAATTTTTAGTGATTTTTGTCCACCTGCAAGCAATCAATAATAAACGTTATTTGCTAGGAAAATACACATACAATTGAACTTTTGAATTGCAAACTATCAATTGATATGAGAGAGAAAAAACCAAGAGTGTAACCCCGCCCTCAGTCCCTCACTGCATCAATGGACCGGCCAAAGCAACCACCAGACCCGCCGCCGCCGCCGCAACAACGGGCTCCACCGCAGCATGCGTCAAGGACTGTCTCACAGCTTCACGACCAACACCAGCATCCAACCTCTTCTCTTACCTTTAAGTACATTCTAACCTCCAAATACCCAGTAACCTCACCTCCATCCATTTGCACAACCACCCCCGCCGCACAACCACCGCCTTCTTCATCTCCTCCCCCACCTCCATCCCACAACCCTTCATCAGAATCTTTTCTTCCCCTGCCTCAGTCTACTCTGCTTGAACTCCATGCCCCATGGAAACTTACGCCCATAATTAAAGTAATGGGGAAGTCGTTTTCCTCGGATTTTCTATCAATGTCCTTGCCGAATCTTTGAAGACTAAAGAAGACATTGAGTCTAATTGGTTTAGGGAAAGGATATTATGCTGCCAAATGTCTTTCCCCTGAGGATTATGGTAGGATAATTAATGGTGGTCCATGGTTCATTAATTGGTTTGATTTTAGATAACAATGACAGTTTGTGTCAGGGAAGGGTGATAGGGTTTGGGCTACGACTGCAAGTCAAACTGAATAATATTTTATCTTTCATGGTTTGAAATATGCTATGGATCATACGAGGAGGCTGGGGGTTTGGATGGATGCTCAGATTTTTATAGCTTGCTTCCACAGCCCGAATAAGGCCCCTAAGGAGTACAAGAACATTCTTGAGGATATCCTTTTTATTTGTAATAATAATTTGATTGTATGTCTATTCTTAAAGGTTAGTCTTAGTCCATGGGGCCCATGTACTAGTTATATCTGCTAGGAAAGGACACTAATGCTTGCCTACTCTTGTTGTGCTACCAATACAACAACAACAACAATTAATAATAATAACACTAGTAAAGTTGATGTTAAATTGTTAAGTAAACAGGTGTGAGTTATAGTCTTATTTCGAAAGAATGAACCAACAAGCTTAGTTTATAACCTAAGTGGACTACTCCTCCTATGACCATATGGTTTTAGGATGGAACATCACTTGAGCTTTGTAAGTGAGATATTCTCTCCTCCTTGTCTCTCCCCTGTTGCTAACATAAATTGTTAATTGGCTTCTAAAGCTTTAGTTGCTTGTATTTAGTGGTTTGGCCTCTGGCCTGTTTTGGTCTCTGTGACCTTAGGATGTACTATGTTGTTTGGTTTTATTGCTATTTTCGTTTACCAAAAAAATAAAATAAATAAAAAAATACATTGAAGCGCAAAAGAAAAGAGGTAAAGTGAGCATAGAACCTGAGCAAAACGGCAACATGTGCAATGGAGTCAAATTGCCATATCCGCTACAATTGAAAGAAGAAGAATTTTTTAAAATCTGTAGTGCAACCTCTTCAAGCCCTTCACGTAAAGCAGCATAAAGCAACCCATCGCCTCGGAAGTTAACGAAGTAGTTGGATGAGAGCTTTTGGATATCCATATTCAAGATCTCCAACGCACAATCTTCCCAATGATGCACAATAGCGGTGTGACAAGGAGATTGTCCGAGAGAATCCCTTTGTAGCCATGGTTTTTGATCATCATTCTCGAAAAGTGATGGATCAGATTCGCAGAATCTCAGAATGAGATCTACAGCCTTAATGTGACCCAAAGAAGCAGCATAATGAAGAGGGTTGTGCAAGAGACCAGAAGTTGGTTGGAGCAGAAGTTGATGGACCACTTTTACCGGTAACACCCCAATAACTTGTTCGATAAAGTTTAGTTGGAGAAACCGTATAGCTACGTGAAAGATGTTGCCCTTACGGTGTTTCGAAATAGGTTCGCTCTCAAACAGAGTAAAATAGTAAGTGTGGGGTGTGTCGTTATCAACACAACTCATCACGAATTCAACATCTCCAGTCACCGCTGCCGCCTTCAGTTGGTCCGAAGTTAGCTTTTTCGACGGATCAAGTGTCGAGCGTTTGCGCGGATTAAGAGCTGTTGTAGAAGTTGAAGCCATGCCTGATTTTTATGTTAATACTCCTAAATCCTAATCTATTTGTGTGTGTTTTTGGCGTTGGAATATCTATTTGTGTGTAGTTGATCGAAAGTGTAAGTTGATAGGCCATAGTCAGCAACGACGTTAGCTAAAAGTTGGTCAAAAATTTCCACACGAGAGAGTAATAACATTAAAAAAAATCGACAAATAAAGTCATATTTCCACACGAGAGAGTAATAACATTAAAAAAAATCGACAAATAAAGCCATATTTCCACACGAGAGAGTAATAACATTCAAAAACAATCGACAAATAAAGCCATATTTCAACTTGCCGCAACTTCTTTGGACCGACACTTTAATTAAAGACGTTGAAAAATCCTTTGCAAATTTCGTCACAGACTCACAGTACAATGTACGTCAACTGGGCTTATCCTCGCGGAGGTTGGATAAAAAACTAACACCAGTTAGGATAATAAGGTCACTAACCGTGTCTTTTAGTAAATATTGTTATGATAAGGGGTATATATGTCTTTTCACTTCAATTTTTTTATGGTCCTCTTTTTGTACGTTTCCTGTGTCCTCCTCGATTCTTTTACTTCAATTTTTATTGTTGATGATATGTTTATTGTTTATGCAAAAATCTGCACACTATGTGAGACTTAAGCTGGTACGACTATAGCTAGACTAGGTTCGTTGGRATAATGAAATAAAGTTAAATGCAAAATGAAAAGAGGGAAAGAGAGGGAAGAACACCAGAGATGGTGACGCGGAAAACCCCAGGAATAAGGGTAAAAAACCGCGGGTGGCCTTGAGTCCACCAATCCACTATATTTGGCGAAAATGCCCGTTTGATTACATGTACAATTGTTTGCGAATGGCTTAGATCTATGCTACGAAAACTATAGGAAATACTTAGGACTTAGAGAGGAAGGACTGTCTTTAATTTCGTGATCAGAATGATCTTTATTTATAGCTGAGGCTAGCTGTAGATTCTTCCGAATATTTTGGGAGTTGAACTTGGAATCTCGGACCCACTTATGGGACAACGTGTTTGGACGTGCTCTGCTTCTTTGACTGGTCTCAGGGAGTTGGACATAAAACCTCATCCCTAAACTCACGTCGTCGGCTTCGTGCAGCTAGAAACAAGGTTCGTGYGGTGTACCRGGCTTCCTGGAAATTCGGGTATGCTGTTGTAACTGACTGCTGGAATATAGGAAGCAGTTATGACGACATGTACTATTGACTTCTGACTTGGACTCCTTGAACTTAGGAACCGTACTTTGACTTTGTCTCTTGTTGACAGCTGGGAGGTACCCGTAACCTGGAAGCTGACACTACTAGGCTACCTGAAGCTGGCGATACTCTTGAAGCTGTATTTGACCGCTTAGGGAAATTGGGCATAACATTTATTATTTCCAAATCATATTTAAAACAGGAAGGGAACAAAAGCTTTGGGGGGAATTACTGATATTTCAAAAATTAAAAAATTTGTGTAGAAGAGAATGAAAATCTAAATTTGAGAAACAAAGATTTATTAGAAAATGATTAATAAAAAAGATTATATTTTTCACCAGAAAATCTGAAGTTGAGAAACAAAAAATTTATTAGAAAATGAATTAATCAAAAATCAAAGAATAATACCACCCATCGTCGTCAGCATCGACCGTCGTCATCGTCGCCATTGATGACACTACTACATAAAAAAGCTAAAGCAACGGGTATTGGCAACYGTTGCGTCTAAAGCAACGGTTTTTGGCAACGGTTTCATCTAAAGCAACGGCTTTTGGCAACGGTTCAAACTATGGCAACGCTTTTATGAGCTATTGCAACGGTTAATATTTAACCGTTGCCTTAGATTTGTTATAGCAACGGTTAATAAAGGTATTGCAACGGTTACAAATGAACCGTTGCCATAGATGTGAGTATGTGACCACGAAGCTTCCTTTTCATTTTGGCGGTCCGCGAAATTATTTTGGGCAATTCATTTCATTTTCATTCAAACCCTTACAGCGTTAAGTATTTTCAAACCCTTACTGTCTTCCTCGCACTCTCATCCAAACTCTCAATTCAACCTCCATATCGCACACTCGACTCTCACTCAGCTCTCACTTCACTCAAATTTTCATTCCTGTTTGATTGTCATTTTCGATTGTTTTTTGCTGGGTAATTTGAAGCTGATTTATATTTGCGAAATATTGGCACGTTTTTGGGGATTTTGGGCAGATTTTGGCACGTTTGGGGATTTCGAGCGAATTTGAAGGTAAATCTCTAAATTTGATTCTTTGTGTTTCATCTTTATGCTTGTTTTATGAATGACTTTATTGGATCTAAATATTTAAGAATTTCGTTTTAGGGTTGAATTAAGATGAATTACATTGTTCTTTGGTTGTTGAATTACGTTCTGTTGTTGCATTATGGTTGCTCGAAATTCATCTTAATGCTGTGAATTTCTGGGTTTGAAGCAGATTTGGGCGAATTGCTGGTGAAGCAGATTTGGATTCGAAAGCCATTGCACTGTTGCTGTTGTTGCGTTTGGTGCTCTAAATTCATTGTCAGGTTTTGTTTAATAAGGTACTCTTCTTGTATATCCTCTTCGATTTCTGATTCATTGTTCGAGAGTTGAAGTGTGAATTTGTTGAGTTTTGTGTGAATTTTCATTTATAATTGGTGCGTTAAATTGTTGCGTTGTGGTTTCTATATAAAATATCGTAATGTCGTCACTGAGGAGAGTATTTGAATGGGAAAACTCTTAGTGATAACTGAGGAGAGTATAATTGCAATCTCAATGTAAGAACCACATTACACATTTACACTTGTATCAGCTGAAATTTTGTAGGAATGTCAGCTTAGTGGTTTTTTCAATTTTACACTTGTATTTCAATTTGTTTTGAATTTGATATTGGTTTCCATTTCAATTTTAATTTTGTTTCGATTTGATTTCGATATGTGATTTTATTTTGGTGCATCCCGAATAAGATGTGCGCTTATGCACCCAGCCAAAGATCATACTATGAAGGCATTTTTCTATAATTATTCTCGAATCTAATAAACTTTGCATTGTGAAATAGTTTATTTCATATGCAACTCTTATATGGTAATATTAATTAATAGTTAAAGAGTGCGAGAATACACGACGACAATCGATTTCTCACTCCCTAAACAAACATGCACTCCTTTTTTTATGAATATGAACAATCATATCTTTAATTCATCGTGGTCCATTTTTTTCGAATCCATTTATCCGCTRCATAATCTACTCACTAATAATAGAACTATTAATATATTATTATTAAGTTAAGTGGAGGCTCCACTATTACTACATTTACCCTCACAATTAAAGGTGAGTGGTTTACCCAATGGGTATCTATTTTAGTGAAGGTACTAATTGTATGATTTAGAGTACATGTGATATGAAATTGATAGATCAATCACTCAATCTATATACTTGTGTTTTTTTTCATGATAAAATCCAACCTAATGTACCGAATCCCAAATAAAGCCTTATCGCATGCGCCTTTGGTAGGGTTGTATGAGGATTCGATTAATAGTTTGGATTTGGCAAAAATCATACAATCTAAAATAAATTTAATTTTATGAGCATTATTTCATCATTTTATGCCCAAATGGCCAAAACCATATACTCAGGATTGTTTACATTAGCTTAAAGCTCATGAATAGGGGGTGATAGTGATACAACTTACACTACTGCGAGCTATTCGAGATCGGCTCGGTCAAAGCTCGGTTCGAGTTCGAGATCGACTAGAGATGCTAACGAGTCGAGAGTTGAGCAACAATGAACTCGACTGGAAAAGCTCGTGAAACTCAATGTTTTAATTATTATTTTTATATATGTACTTCGTACATTTTTTAAGGGAGAGACATCCAAATCCCATCAAGAAAGTTTTGTGAAAAAGAAACTCAAACATACATACTCATTACAATTTCTAGTATCCCATCTTGCAACTAAATRGGCTAGCATATTACCCGATTTTCTTACTAGAGTACAATTAAAGAAGCAAAATAAATATTTCATCTTACAAATATCATTATAAATCATATAAATAGGGGAGAATTCATGTTTACATTATTTGATGACATGTACGACACTACTAGAATCACTTTCAAGAATGATTTTGTCATATCCAAAGCTCAAAAGAACTAGATTTATGTGATTATTCAAATTGAAGGTGAAAGCATGTTCAAAGATCTTTCCAACGGTAGGTAATACATTTGATTTGGTGGAGTAACAAAKAAGTTATGGCCGTTTTAACTTGGGGTGTCTAAATCGGAAAAAAACAGAATTTTTGGAAGGAAGGGTTGATAGGGTCAACTTCAACAAGGAATGTCCATCAAACTACTTGGAATTTTGAGGGGATTCAAGTTGGAAATGAAATCTTGTTAAAAGATCTTTCCAATGRTAGGTCACACACTTGATTTGGTGGAGTAACAAAGAAGTTGGGGCGTTGATACTGTAGAAAAGAAAATTTTGCAACTTCCCACATCGAAAGTTTGTGGAAATGCAATGACTAAGAATAGTTATAAAAAATCTCAAAATCTTAGTTGCAACAAAATAACTACGTGGGCTTATTAGTTAAGCTTGCAACTTANAAGTTATGGCCGTTTTAACTTGGGGTGTCTAAATCGGAAAAAAACAGAATTTTTGGAAGGAAGGGTTGATAGGGTCAACTTCAACAAGGAATGTCCATCAAACTACTTGGAATTTTGAGGGGATTCAAGTTGGAAATGAAATCTTGTTAAAAGATCTTTCCAATGRTAGGTCACACACTTGATTTGGTGGAGTAACAAAGAAGTTGGGGCGTTGATACTGTAGAAAAGAAAATTTTGCAACTTCCCACATCGAAAGTTTGTGGAAATGCAATGACTAAGAATAGTTATAAAAAATCTCAAAATCTTAGTTGCAACAAAATAACTACGTGGGCTTATTAGTTAAGCTTGCAACTTACTAGTCGAATTCGAGTCGAGTATTGAGTCAAGCTCGAACTTTGAATTGGTCGAGTATCGAGTCGAGCTTAAGGAAAATGCAATCAAGTAGCTAGAGTTTGAGCTCAACATTTTGAGCTCGCTCGCGAGTTTTCGAGCTCAAGTTGAGCTTGGGTTTTTCTTATCGAATTCGAGTCGAGCTTAGTGATACTTGAGCTCGATCGACTCGGCTCGTAATCAAGCCTACTCATGAACAAAACTAAATTGAACAAATTAATTAGCAAAATAATTGAATTGAATTGAATTGAAGGGCTAAATAACTAAACTAAACAAATAAATTAACAAATTACAAAATTGATAGAGTATCTATATTATATTTCTGGACCTCAATAATCAGCTTAAATTTTTGTTTGAGATGTTCTAGTTAACATGATATCAGAGCCAGCGTGACACAAAGGTCATAGGTTCGAATCTTACCTCCCTTTCCCTTCTAAGTGGAATTAATTCACCCCAGGTATGAGTGGATCTGTATTGCGTTCACATTTCAAATCCAAATAGCRATCGGTTAACAAAAATAACTAAACTAATCTTGAGTTGGCCCACATTCATGCCCGAAGTGCTTCTTTTTTCTTACTCTTTTTAACATAACTGAAATTATTCATTATAAACATAATCAGAACCGCTATTACATCAACACAATAGTATACCACAACCTCCAACCCAAAGTAGTGGAAAAATCAACAGAGGTGTGTCCAATTATCTTCTTTTCTTCAACTTATTACTTCGAAAAGAAATTTATAATGGAAAATGATTCCAAATAATTAATTAAAAAAATAAAATATTTATGCTCTATTATGTCCTTTTCTTCAGCTTAATAACACTAGTATTTGCTTGTTAGTTTTAATCACTGATATTCTATATGCATTTTGTATTTTTGTTCCACTTTCCATGCTAGATTGTAATATGCTAATTGGTCCAAGTTTTATTGCCTTGGAGTTTCATAATAAACTTTGGGACCTTTTATTATTATGTGTGGTATCATCATAATGATGAATGTTCGATTTCGCGTTGTTAGAATATTAGTTGCCTTTGAGTTTTTAATATTTGTGTCATTGAATCGATTTTTAATTAATATTTTGTGTTTATTTCTCTTTTTCATTTTTATACTTTATTTTTAATTTTTGGCCTCATTCATATTCTAAAACATTCGAAATTTATCAGAGGGAGTATGCTATTATTCAAGCCAACACCTTTGATTTACCTTTATTTACCATTGATGAATAAAGTCGATTCAAATTATTGTGAATTC
>SNQN01005354.1:0-41718 GCA_008642245.1 Bassia scoparia | reverse complement strand
GTTTCATGAAGATTGAAATGATATCCTATACTTACATAATAGTAACAATAAGGGAAAAGAATAATTAGTCTAGTAGTGGTCCGAAAGAGAAGAGCCGAGGATTGAGAACAAAAATGAGACAGAGAAATCTAATAAGAGAGCAAATATTGAAACACACAATAAGATCGAGAGAAATTCAATAAGAAGACTCAACGGATTAAACACATTGTGATCAATGAACGAAAAAAATTGATTGTATTGAACCCGCCAGTGAGCTTGATTTTCTACCCAACGGCAGGGGAAAATTTTCACAGAAAAAACAAGATCTAACCTGCTCTTGATACCATGCGAAAAATTATGTATGGGGATAAATTGTGATGTTTATTATTCATGAATTTATAGGTATTTACACACCCTAAGATATCTAATATAGAAAAACAATTTTCCCACGATATATAATATCTCTAACAAATTACGCTAACATATCTATTATATCCTATTCATATGGAAAATTTATCATACACGGTATATTCCTTATCTATCTTTTCTTTATTTCCTAAGACGGAAGTGTGCCGTGTTTGGGTCCGACAATGTGGGTGATCGGGCCCCAACATGTTCAATTATTGATGTACGTACCATTTTAATCTCTGGTGAAGAAAGTAAGTAACTACTAGTATTTCTTTAAAGTGAATATGACATAAAAATGAATTCATATTAACGGACAAAAATTATTCCTTTTCAAGAAATCATACTCCTTTATGAGATTACAATGAGTCACAAGTGGCTTTTCCGGGTTGGAATGGTCATGTAGTCTTGCTGAGCTTTTACGCAAATGTTAAATTACGTTCTTCATTCTGTAATTTGAAGCTTTTACTCAATTTTACTTCACGAAATTGGAGCGAGCTATAAATGATACGGGTAAGCCACGAAGCATTTCGTACTAAATGATGCGTGTTTTTCAGAACCGAAGTATTTGTATTGTATTATATGTCGATTTTTCCACTAGAAATGTGTGAGTAAAACTTTCGAATTCCGTGAATTTAATTTTGTAACAATTGTGGTCTAAATTATATTATTGAACCTGGCATTAAATGTGAACGAGCTATAGAAGTGCTGCTTGGGAGCAATATGGTTACTGGTTAGTCACAACGTGATGCGTGACAACTTTACATATGCGGTTAATTAACTTTAATCGAGGAAATTGGATATTCCATCGATAAGAAGTAAAATTACTCTTCTAATGACCAAAATAAAATGGGGTTGCTCACATGAACATACACAAGGTGGTTTATGGATTAAATTAAGTTACTTTTTATGACTAATTATGTTACTTAATATGAATAATAAATAATGGTTTAAAAAAATAATGCACAAACCTAGCACACCTTAATGTTGTACAAAGCTCGACGTTAATGAAAAACTAAATACGAGTTATTTGACGTTTGGACAAATGGTTTCACTATGTTTTTTTTTTTTTTGGTGCTAAATATTTTTGCTAGATAGTGGAGTATTAAATACAAGGTTTTTTTTTTTAAACCAAGTATAACCCTACTAGTTATACTTTAATTTGGAAGTAGGGATTTCTTACCGCTCCCTACTCGATCACAAAATATTCTAATTGCAAAAATTGCAATTCTACAAAGTCAGGTTGTTTTGCTGACCTATGAGGTTTCGATCTGATAGAAAATTTATCTTACTCGGTGTAAGTCGGTACATATAAAAAAAATTAAAAATCGTAAAATCAATTGATCACAACAAAATGTAATACATCGACAAAACATGTCCAAGTCAATTGCTATATCCATTCCACGTGCTTGATGAGTATGAAATTGGAAAAAATAAACTTCAACCAATTATGGTCTATTTACATTAACTGAATTGAACTGAACTGAATTGAATATTTTATGAGAGAGAAAAATTGGGTTAAGAACTGAACTGAACTGGACTGAATGGAACTAAACTGAATTGAAAATAAGCTAATGTAAATAGGCCCTTACTGTATTTGATTTGAATAAGTGTTTTATCATATTTTAAACTTACATCACTTGTAATAGAAATTGAAGGCAATAAAAAAAAGGGATAAAGAATGAATAATAACACATTCTTTTAGTGTTGACAAATTAATAGAACTATAGGAGTTGTAGTTTCATGCATGCATGGTTGTATAGCCAGCCATACTATTAAATATTAATCATTGAAAATAATTTGAAGCAATGTCCTCCTTATTATGCATTTTTTTGGTTTTACTTCAATTCATTTAATAATTTAAGATTTAACTTGATGAAATAAAAAAATATGAGGTTGGGAATTTCTTTTTGTAATAATGTAATTACAATGACGACATTGTACCAATAAATTCTTAGTCTAGTGGTTAAGTATGTCTTATATCGCAGACTCTTATCGATCCTTCCAATGTGTAATTGTGCTACCCTACCTAGCGGCTAGCGTGACTTATGTCCATATTCACAATAGAAAAAATAATACTTCGTATAAGGGTTAAAATTTTTTTTTAAAAAAACTTAAGGAGTGGGATGTATGCCTTGACAAAATTCTATCTATAAATGAATTAGCATGAAGTGCATGCTCCAATAACACAACAAAACATCTATCCAACACATTTAACCCAAAAAAAAAAATACTATCAACCAAAATGTGGCGAAAAACAGCCATATTTTGGGTCGTACTTTTCTCACTTTCCCTTACTTTAACACTGTCTTCGGGSCAAATCGGATGCCCGGGCAAGACAGTCCCAGAAGTGTTGCAATCGTACGATTTACCACCCGGACTTTTCCCCGATTATGTGCTTACCTTCAAATGCACCCCCGTCACCGAACTAGGCGTCCTCAGCGACAATATTACGATCACCTTTTGGGGTGATTGTAAGGTGTCTAGGCAAGTGTCCGGAGTCGAAAACGTGGTCGAGTGCCAACGAGAGGTGTCCGGGACCTTATCGTTTCGCAAACTCAGCAACGTCAAGGGAYTCACTGTCAAGCTCACTGCTAGAGACCCGCCTTACGGCCCGTTRGAATTGCGCTTAAATGTTACCSAAGTRAACGTTTATCAGTTTAGTTATTTCCCCAAATTTATTCAGTTTTCTTCTAACGCAGGTGTTGATAGTCCACCTTTCCCCGTTTCTCTGTTCCCTCCCCAACCCCCTAAATGTGATCCCGCCTTCGCTTCGGAGTCGAAACCGGTTTACGACGAGTTTGGCCACCTACTGCCGCCTCTTGTTGCGGCATAAGCAGGGTAATTTCTAATATATCTGCGTGAGATACTACCTTAGTATCTCCAATGGCAATTTTCGTAAATTTTGTGAACTTTCATTTAACATGCATGTGATGCTTGTACCTTAAAAGTAAGATTAAAGTGACAAAAATGCTCTTAGAGATACTACTTTAGTATCTCAGGCATATATGTTGGAAATTCCCCGCATAAGCAAGCTAATTAAGGTCTTTAAGCTTGTACTTCACTTCACAAGTGTAAGTATTAGCTCAAATATGTAGTTATGTTTTATGTACCTTGTATTTATGTATGCCGTCTCTAATACATAATTACATATGCACTATTGCACTTGTATTGTTTGATAAATAATTAAATAAATCTGCTTGTATTGCAAGCAGATCGAGTCTTACGTTTCAATATATAATTATATATAGTTGTATGAACCATACGGGGAATTCGACTAGTATATATATATACTAATTTATTATTCAAGTATATGAGTCGTTTTATTCAAGTTTGAGTCCACTTTTATTAAGGGTTTATGATCATGCATTTTATTGATTTTCTTATTTATATCTATGTCATTTGGATATACAATTTACTTAGTATATATGCTAGATATACTAGTAATTTCTCGAACCGTACCGATATACGTTTAGTTGAAACATGACATCATAAAACTTTACAATGTTACTTGAATTATGACCATCATAAGGTCCTAGTGTCCTACCGATGAGATTTTGCATAGTGATAAATAAGATGGAAATGAAGAGCTTGTGTATAAATAGGTCATTGATTGGTTCATCCGATTCAGGTTTGTGGCAAAACTAGGAAATATGATGAGCAGGGCCAGAACCAGAAAAATTTTGTTGGCCAAAATATTATTTAGTATTATTGACGGGGCCAAGTATAAAAATTAGCCTAATTTTCTCTTAAAACTAGTAATTTTACCTTTTGAAGGAAAATTTGTCAACAACTCCCACTTTTTGTCAAACTTTGAAAACAACTACCCACTTTTTTTTTTTTTTAAAACAACTACCCACTTTTTTTTTCCCTTTGTGAACCACGACCCTAGTAGATTCGACCAAAACAAAACCATTTTCCGATATGTGGCCCACCAATACCACCTTTCTTCCCTATTTTCGTGAAATTACTCTTTTGCCCCTTATTACCTTTATTTCTTTTTCTTTCTTTTTTCTTTCTTCTTTCCTCTTTCTTATTTCTCGTTTTCTGCCTTCTTTCTTCTTCCTCCATTTCTTCTGCCTTGCTTCACATCAAACTTCATCAACGGGCCCAAACTGGAAACTTCTTGTGGCGGTGATAACCATCATCATCATCATCAACACACACACCATAACAACAAACAACACAACCCACGTCAACTAACAGCCAAGCTGAGACCACAACCCAAGATTCCTCCTCTCAGCTAACCCACCTTTACGACACCAAGCCTACTTCACCAACCAACAACAACAACATCACACAACATCAACAACAGAGCCAAGATCTGAAATGATGGGGTCGATGCGGGTTTTCAGCGGCGTTTTGCCAACTCGGCTCGGAAGTGGACGACTTGGCTGCCACTCAGTTGCTTGCGCCTCTAGCTCGCTTACCACCTGCTGCGTGTGTGGGGATTTTGTTCAATGATATGATTTTGATTTGGGGTTTTAATTGAACAAGAGAATTGAATTGGAGTAGGAATTAATTGAAAGATTGAATTGAAAAAAAAAAGGAAAAAAAGGAAAAAGGGGAAGCAGATGGAGGGGAGCACGAACAGAGGAGTGAGGGGAGGAAGAAAAAGAAAAAGAAAAGAAAAAAAATGAAAAGAATTAAAAGAGCAGAATAAAGAAGGCAGAAGAAATGGAGGAAGAAGAAATGAGGAAGAAGAAAGAAGGCAAAAACGAAGAAATAAGAAAGAGGAAGAAGAAAAGAAAAAGAAAAAGAAAAAGAAAAAATAAAAGGGTAATAAGGGCAAAAGATAATTCACGAAAAATAGGGAAGAAAGGTGGTATTGTGGGGGCCACATATCGGAAAATGGTTGTGTTGGTTGAAATATACGTAGGGTCGGTTCACAAAGGGAAAAAAAAGTGGGTAGTTTTTAAAAAAAAAAAAAATGATTGTTTTCAAAGTTGACAAAAAAGTGGGTAGTTTTGACAAATTTCCTTTATGAAAAAATAAAAATTGGCGGGGCCATGGCCCCCACACCCCCTTACTTCCACTATGTATGACTAGCATTTTTGGCACGCGATGTGTACACGAATGAAGTGAGCTCTCAACTTAGTTTATTTAATAACAACTATAGAGTAAAATTTTAGAAAATATAAATAACAGCACGAAAAAAAATTTAGCATCATATAACAATATAGTGTAATAAAACACAAGTTTCAATGAAGATCGAACATTGACGTTTCATTTGGTTACTTGTAAACCAATTCATAAACCACCTCATTGACTCTAAAATTCACATGACTTCATTTTTGTCCGGAAATCACTCATATAATTTCAAACCATTTTGTAAATGTTGGTCTGAACAATTTCTCGTACTGGCTAAGGCATGTCTTATGTCATGAGGCTTTGTCGCAAGAGTATTAAGAAATATTAAACAATATTGTTGTTTATTTAATCTACTTTGTTCATCTTTGGGCTAAGCGAATTATGACCCGCGATGGTGTGGTGGTTAGAACCAATCGCCCAATCCCAATCCTCTCTCAATTTGGCAAAAATCGAACAGAGTCGTTCGACCCTACCAGTGCATTCACAACACCACACACCAACATACTCTTAAAAATTAACGTCACACTGCTCTCGGTCTCGATTAATGTGTGAGCAATTTACGCAATGAGCGGGTTAAACCAAAGTTTTCTCATGCGTGATTGCCCAACAAAATTGCTTTCACCAAATTCCAAAGCAATCAACATAACCCAAAAGGCAAAAGAGATACATATACGGTTACTCATCCTTTCTCGCTTTCAAAATACAATTTCGCGCCATTGCAATGAATAGAAGAGATAACTCCGAAAAATCCCGCGAACTCCGTTAATGGCGTCTCACACGCAATTCCGACCACCGAATGATCGACCGCATTTCCCAAAAGTAAAAGTTTCTACTCTTATCTTAATGTTGTGGTTCATTAGCGTTTGTTTTTAGATATTAATTAGTTACATTTGAAATTTGCTTTGATTTACTTATGTTTTTATCGTTTCTATATTGTTCAATTCTAGGTTTATAAGTGTAGCACGCTACTGCGAATTTCGTGATGGCACAATTCAATAGGTTACTCATATTTCTTGATAAATGAATTTTGATTTGTAACATAAAAGTTACTGAGCCTTACTTGGTACTTGTACGATTCAATTAGTTCAATGAAATCGCTGTTTTTAATTTTGGAATTCGGTTGTTTTGTTGTTTTTGTCGGAATTTCTAACTTCAATTAATTGTGCCCTAATTGAAGAATTATCAATCACGTTATTTGAAATTTTATGCAGGATTATGTTTTAAACAAGGCTGTGGAGGGTATTTTAGCCGCTTCACGTGCTTTCGGCAGTGAATCATGCCTTTATAGAGCATTTGGAGGTATGGTTTCTAGAGCAGAATTGTTTTTGGTTTGCATAGCATCGTGTGTTTTTAGTTGTAGAATATTAGAATGCACGATTTAGATGCTGTCTCTTATACACATCTGCCTTTATAGAGCATTTGGAGGTATGGTTTCTAGAGCAGAATTGTTTTTGGTTTGCATAGCATCGTGTGTTTTTAGTTGTAGAATATTAGAATGCACGATTTAGATGTGGATCCGACATCCGAGTATCGGACTGTCATTGTTCGTTTACAGTTTGAACAATTTGAAATGAACTTTGGTTGTGCTTTTGAAACAATAAATCTATTTCTGTAGAATTTTCAGCATGCCTTAAAAGCCATGTTACTTTCTGTTTATAAATTATAATGACTTTRATATGTTTACGGTCATGATGTTAAACCAGTTTGCTTTACGGATATATCATCTGTCCACAGGAGGTGTAATTCATCTATGAGTGATGTGTGCATAAACTATAGCCTGTCGATTCACTTGTAGAACAATCTATGGTTTTCATCACGACTTGTGATGTGTAAATCTGTAATGTCTCGCATCTTGTCTGGCAATTAATTATTGACAAGTCCATGAAAGTTTAGCTACTTGACAGCAGAGTAACATTGGCTTTCATATTCTAATGATTAGAGCTAATTTAATAGATCACATTAGTCTGAAACTGGATGCAAACATAGGTTGCAGTTCTAAATTTCGTCCAAATTTTGGAACTTTTGGACTGCACAAACATAATTAAGCAGAGTATTTTTCATTCACTTGAAAAGGAAATGATGATGATAACAACCAGTTCTGTTTTGCTTGTTCTTTGGGACATCTTAAGTTTCATTCTTTTTTTTCTTACCAGGCAACTTTCATGTTGTCTCATAAGTTGGACTTTCATGGTATGTTGATTTAGTTAGAGAACGGAAAGATTGGGTCTTTGATTGACTTCTTTTATTAAAATAMATACAAGATGTCTTGTGATCTGGCACCATACTGCTTAACTGCACAACCTTTGCCAATCCACTTATGGCCTTTATAACTGATCCTAGCCTTGTTCATTTGTGTCCTGTTAAGCTACTGACTTTATCGTTCTTGTTTTGTTTCCTGCATTTGACCTTTCTTTTATGAACATTTTGCATCTAACAAATTTAGTTGATAATATTTTACGCCCTCATTTTACTCTGCAACTGACAGTAATTGAGTTGGGAACGATTACTAAGCATGGCTTGTGGTAGCAAATTAACATTATTGGCCAAAAAATGTTGATGGGGGAACCAAGCAATACGATTCACAGAATATTTGTGAAGGTTTTATATTTGGAAATAAAATCAAGGACTATGTCTATTATCTTATCATCTCTTGCTATTCTTGAATAATATTTTTCTAGTCTTCATTAATTATCTCAAAAAGGATGGCCATGTCCTTTTGCATCACACCTGCAGTTTATTTTTCAATCTAGATGGTTGATATACTCTTTTTGTATTGACTATATGCCTGGACTTGCATTCAAWATTGTTAATATTAGGTGTTCTTGTTTCTGAACTAGGAAGCACACACCAATTTGGTGATATGTTGAGTTCTCAAGCATCTGAAGGTATGYTTTTCTAAGRAGAGTTTTTTTCCTCAAWATTTGRAGTGTCATTACCAGATATCACAATTTGGATGTGGACTGRCATTGTTTGTTTGCGAATTGGTCTATATGCTATTGTGTTTCGAATTTTAATAGTGTAATGAATGAGAGATTACATCTATTTCTTGCAAAGTTTTCAGCATGCCTTTTGATGCATGTTATGTTTTATTTCTAATGGCTTGCATATCCTTACGGTCATGATTTCAAACATGATTGCTTTTGGGACTTATCTTTTGTGTAAGGAAGGCCTTAATCCTTACTTGAGTGATAAAGTTTCTGTGTTTCTCTACTCTACAGTTCTGTGCCTGAGCTGTGGTGTGTTATGATTCATTTGTGCCATTTAATATGGCATCAGATATCATCTAGTCACTTGAAAACTTAGCTACCACATAGCCGACTTACTTTGGTTTCCATATTCCAACGATTAAGCTGCATTAAAATAAATTGCATTAGTCTGAGACTGGATGCAGTGATAATTACAGTGTAGATTTGTACAATATCAGCTGATTCTTCTTGAACTGTACAAACATAATTAAGCAGTAGTGTAGTTTTAGCCTATTTGAAAGTAAGCAAGATGTTAACCACCACTCCTGTTTTGCCCCTGCCTGGGGACATCGTTTTTTTTTTTTTTTTTTTGCTTAGTTTCTTTCTCGTAGTCTTACCTGGCATCCTTCTTGTTATTTGTTAAGCTGAGTGTTAGACTTTTAATGTCAGCCAATGTCAATGGGAAGTGGAAAGGTCGGGAGTTTTGATTGATTTCCTTTTTAAAGAAAGACAGAAGTCTACTTATGCTCTGTACTTATGGATGCATCTTTTGTCCTCTTTACCAATCTGCTTATGATCCTTAATTATAATTGATCCCAGTCGTGTTCATTTGTAGTCAAGTAAGCCATTTTTTTTTTCTTGCATTTGAAATGTCTTCTTGTTGATTGTTTTGCATTTGCATATGCAAGAGTTATATATGTGGCTTATTTTTTGTTTCTTCTTTCTCTTTGCTTCGTAATAAACATTCATGATCATAGCTGGTAAATATATTCCCTCATTTTACATTGGTCCTCACTGTTCATAGATTTGAGAACGGGGGTTTAGCAATGCTTGCGTAATTAACAACATTGGCCAGAAAATGTTGATGGGGTTCAGACCAATATGGCTCATGGAATGTTTGGGAATGTTCTATTTGGAGATAAATCAATCAGGTACTCATATTTGCCACCTTTATTTGTTGCAATTCTCTTTTATACTGCCATCTTATTTTTGTTCAAGAATAATGAATCATTTGAGTTTCATCATGTTCATCAAGTAGCTCAAATGGTTTAATATAGCCTTATTAGTCGGAGAGATGAATTGTGAAAAGGATGGTCATGTCCCATTGCATTATAATCCTTTTGTTATATCTGTTCTTGATCTTGCACATGATGTTGTTAAAATTAGTTTTTTTTTGTTTCTGAGCTAGGAAGACATGAGATATGTTGAGTTCTTGAGGTTTGGTTCTATAATATCCACATAATCATAGATTGAAATAGCATTTTCTTTCCATCATTGTACTATGACGTTTGATTTTTGGTCTCTACGAATGTATATATATACATTATGGCCTTATGGGCTCTTTAGTTACCACACTTCTTTTCCTATCTTAGTTGATTTAAATTTTTGTAAGTCTAGTGTTTAGGTAATAAGATAAATAGTAGGCACATGGATTTACATCTCCATCTCCCCATGTACTATTGAAGAGAAAGTTTGAGGTAGATAGGTTTTATACGTTGGGTGATGGAGCTCAAAGTTTAATAATGGTTACTTGGTTCTCTATATGTGAATGTGACCATAATTTTATATGTCCAGTTTTGCTTTAGGGTCACTCTATGATTATTTAGCATGGTGACTTATTTACTTGCTAAGTTATTGTGGGTTGCAGATTTGCAGTATATATATACTGAATTGCTATTCGATCAGCCCAATTTCTTAGCGTCGTCCCAAATTTCATAAAATTCTTATTTTAACCTTATCATTTTTTCTTCCCTTCCACCAAACAACACATCACCTTCGCCACCACGGCAGTCTACAACAACCCACAACACCAGAACTCCCCTTCGCACAGCACCCCACACCAGAACAAAGCCCCTTAGCACAGCACACATGGTACTCCACCCACAGCAGCATCCATGTCCCTGCACCACGGCAGTACCCATGGCTGGCCTCCAAATTCAAAAGGCCGCTTTTTTCTTTTTTTTAAAAAAATAAAAAATAAATCAATTGCATTTTGGGTTAAGGGTAAATTTGGAAAATGAGTTGAAATGGGGCAATGTTCAATCGGGGAATGTTTAGTGATCCCCTACCACATGGTAGATGTAGTAAAAAATGATTACAAAGGCAATTTTATATGATAGATTTTGGTATATGGATCAGTATGCCCAGTTAAACAAAGTGTGGGCATTTGGTCTAGTGGTATGATTCTCGCTTTGGGTGCGAGAGGTCCCGAGTTCGATTCTCGAATGCCCCAAATTTTTGGGGAACTTTCAAGTTATTCATTATGCCTTGAAATTAAGATGTTAAATATGGAGTACACCACTTGACACTTCCATCTCTAATGATATGCTGCTGGGCTACTTAAAGTACTAGGCCCATAGAATTTCTTTTGCCAAGTATAAACCTATCGTACTCTATTAAGCTAGATTGTACATTAACTAATTACATTATACTCCTTTTCACTTCAATATGCTCTTTATCATTATACTTTAGCTATCAGAGAATTTATTAAGGCTGTCAAAGAATTAAGGGGGATATTCAGGTTCACCTAGTGCATGTATGGACTTGAAGTTCCACCACCCAAAATACGTGCGTGTTTATCATGTATTCATGTCAATTTCCTAACCTATCTTTTAAATCTTGCTTTGGTTTTAATTTTTTTACTTTTTTGTAATATTGTTGACATGATACATGACTTAACCAAAGACTTGGAAAATTTTGTGTTTAAACTTTGAAGTCACCTATCCGATTGAGTTTTTCTACCGGTTAGATAGACTCTTTGAATTTGCAGGTGAAGAGATATAGGAAATCATGGGGGGAGGTTGTCAAAAAGATAATAGGACTGATAGGTCCGCTTCATTTGCTTATTGTAAAGTATGGTATGCTCCTTATGACCTTATGATAGATATGATTATATGAAAACAGCATGGTGCCATATACTTGTACTAGTTTAATTTGTATGATGTGGGTTGGGTACTATCAAGAATCAAGATGAGCTAGAAGCCTAGAACCTCACCAAAACTGTCGCTTTTATGGCAAAGTGCTTAAATTTGTTTTACCCATAGTCTTTTCTAGTAGATTGTTCCATGGGGTAACAAACAACAATGCCATGCCATGCCACTTCCCTTCCCCCATGTCTATATCTTGTCTTCATCCAACTATTTTAATCAGGTTTGTCAAGGTACCCCTTCTCCCATGTCCATATCTTGTCTTTCTCTCCACAATGTTCAATCTAATCAATGCCCTTCTATATTGTAAGGATATGATAGGTACAATAATTTACCCCAGCGCCTAGGCATTTTCGGATTGGCCAAGTTGAAACCACTCTCGGCTTCAAGTACTTGGGTCCAAGATTAAATCCTCCGTCTTATGTCCCTCCCTGAGTCCCTGCTGGTATTCGCCACATAGAGCYATGGGAATACAAGTGCACCCACCTTACCCCGAAATAATAAAAAAATATAACTTAAGGTTTTTTTTTGTGTTTAAGAATTAACATGATGGTCCTGATCCTTTAAAGTACCATATTAAAAAATAAAGAGAGTAATTGAGACATTCTTACCGTAGCTAACAGATGGGAATTAACACTAAACCCTATTAAAGACATACCATCCCCTAGATGCTTTCAATGTGAATGAAATTGCTTGCACGTGCTAGGTTGTATATTATATACATGCATACAAAAACAAACACTGAAGGCTGCCACTGCTTATCCACAGATCTCTAGAAGTGGGGAAAAAGGGGTTGGAGAGGAAGTAAGAAGAAGAAGAGAGTTAGTTCAATACAATAATAATWATWATTATTATAATAATAGTATGAATTTTTTTTTCTACAATAATGTTTTGTTTAGTACTACTGACTGACCCATATGCTTTGTCTTTCCTACGAGTGAAAAAAGAAGAAATGTTCTTCTCTAAAGCATATTTTGTTTTTGTCTTTGAAACTCGCATTACCAGAAGAGAAGAGTATCTTTTTCTTAGGCCTTTTATCTCTTCCTTTGAATTTTTACATGTATACAATGGGAGAAAGAAGTAACCCTACTTAATTTAATAATATAATCATATGACTGTTTCTTTCTTCTGACCTTCGTCTTTGATATTCTCTAACTCAAGCATCTCTATGCCACTTTTCAGAAGGAGGAGGGAAAAGACTAAAGTTATCTTTGAATATACTAAAAACATGCTAAATTTAGTGGCCTCACAAACCACACTGTTAAGTAAGACTGTTATTTGCAATTATAATTTTAGTATTTCGTCATTATTCTAGATATTTTGAACTAGTTATGATATGGACATTGATATTATATTATATTTTTAAAAAGTAGGCTAACCAGATCCTTAGCAAGTTGAAGATTTCATGATTTTCTGCCATCAAACGTTTGTTTAATGTGTGTATACTGCTATATGGGAGCCCAGCCTTCATAGTTAAAAATCACTAATAAATTGGGGCTCCCTGTTATGCATTGAACTCAGCTTATTCTACTATTATTGATGTGTAATTTGCAACTTTATTGATGAAACCCTAAGTCCTAATGATAAAGGACAAGCGGTAAGTTGAGCAGTGGATTAAATCTCCCCAAATCTTTCCCTTCAGATTAAATAATGTTGTCTGATTACATCATGTTGTCCTGTTCAAGGAACGATTTGGGTTGTCAAATATTTTATCTTTGCTTAAACACTCTTGTACATTCAAAAATAGGGAAAGGTTAAGTAGACGAGCATACATGCCTTACTACCGTATCATCCGTATACAATCCTGCTAACGTGCATTTTTCCTGCATAATTTTTAATGGCTTTGTTATAAGTTCTGCTCTTTTTAACATGTCCGCTTAGGTGCTTACTGCCCCTTATTGGAAGTTATTAGATAGTCTCGGAGTCTAGACTTGGTAGTCCTGGACTACTTTATTTGTAAAGTATAAAGTTAAGTCTCCACTGACCTTCTCATTAGTGTTTATTACTATCATCTTTGGCCGGCTTCAATCCTTCAACTGTTTTGTATCATTCTAATCAAGCTGCTGTGACACATTAAAATGTTGAGAAGCATAAGAGAATGATATTAGGTCTCTATTTTTAGTGTTTCTTTATATACATGAAATATCATGCCTTAATAATTCTGTATTTCTTATTCATATGGCAAATATGTGTTTGGACACAGTTGTTGGGAAAAAATGTAAAAGCTAATCTTTTCTCTTTAATTTGCTTTGAAATGGTGTGAAAGAAATTTTCCTTTGTAGGCAAGGAATGAGACATTTTCCTCCCTATTCTCTTCCAACTTTGCTTCTTATCCTCTATCCATCTTTCCCCTTAATTTGCCCTTTTTTTCTCTTTCCCTTAAGTTTGTTGCTAGAAACCAAATCAGGTAAAGTTGAAACCTGAAATCCATTGAATGTAACATATAATAAGTCCTTCATCAATTTTTGATCTCCATTGAAGATAACACTAAAAAAATTTTCACTTTGATGTATATAGTCGCTTAGTCACATTTGCTATGGCCTGAAAGTAAATGACCATGGATGTGCATTGTAATTAATTACCTCAGAACCCAATAATCAACCACAAAAGATTTTCATAATACAGTAATCATAATAAGCTTCTTGTTGTCTACTGACTTAAAACAATTGAGATATTTGATATGTAGTTCTTGTAATGCATACTGAACATAATTACTATACAGGTTAAGATGGTGGTAACACAGATCAACATAACAGTAGCTTACATAAATTGTGGAGAGAAATGCTACCGAACGTAAAGCAACAAACAGAAAAGGAAAAAAAACTCTCTGCACTGAGGCCACGTGTCCGTGTCCAAATCCATGCACATATTGAGGTCTCTTTAACTTCTCTTCTTTGTATTTGCATTGCTATTGTGCCCCACACTCTGGTAAACGAGTGAGTGTGTTGTCTTGTCTGTGGTATATGGAAGTAGCGCAGTTGATACATGGAAGAGAGATTGGTCATGTATTAATGCATTGTTATCAGTGCATTCTCTGAGCCAAAAACAAAGAATCAGTCAAATTCAGAATAGAATCTTCCTTATTTTTCTGCTTGCTCAAGATGTGTTAGTATTATTAGAACAATGAAAGAAAACAAATATTATCGGGAAATTAGATACTTGCATTATGGAATTTTGTACCAACCATGCATATGCCCAATATCTCTAGATGTGATCTTCTTTACTTTAACTTTGGTTGAAAGTGAGCTTACAGTAGTGACAAGATCACTCACACGAGATGTGACAAAAGCTTGACATATTACTCCATGATTTTCAACCTAGTAATAAGCTCACAAGGAGATGGCCGTGTATGAGATTGACTAGGTAGAAGGTGAGTGAGGAACTAAAAAGCTAGTGATGTTATACTTGAAACCCCGACCAAGAATATGACAAGTTTAAACTATTTGAGTTCTTGTTAGATTGACCTTTGCCATATAGGCTAGTTGATAAAAAAAATAAAAAACAAAGCATGTTTTGGTTTGTTTTGATCTATAGTTGTGTAAACAATTTTAGTATTCTAGACGAGTAAATGTGTCTTATTTACAACTGGGGCATTGTGATTGGTAAATAAGATACGAACAAGAAAAGAAAAAAACACTTCTCCGATCAATAGTTAAGTAAGAAAAAATACTTCATTTATTTCCGATTCCAATAATAATAACATGCAAGCAAGTGAAGTTGTGACTGTGTGAGTCCTTGTTAGATTGACTCTTATACATTAGTTAAAGTAAGTGATTATTGTAAAACTAATTTTGATTTTTAATAAAATGGAATTGGATGTGGGCCCCTTAGCGAGAATCGAAGTGGGTTTATATCTCACGAGGAATGTTTACTCTTGACATAGGGAAGCAGCTGTTTATGAGTCCCACGCCCCACTAGACTTGTGCCGAAAGAAGAAGTTGAAAGTAAATTTCAAGGCAAGGATGAGAGAAGGAACACGTTCCAAACTTTCTTTCTCTTTTCTTTTGTAGTCACGGGTTACCTTGACGACGATAAAAAACCACATTTTTAAGATTGGATTTCTACTGTAATCATATGTAGAAGAAGGAAATGTCCCTTGGAACTATTTCATATAAAATTTGAGAGCAAGTTATACTTTTATATACTATTAAAATAAGAATAACGTTGTCTCTCAACATTGTCCTTGTTCACTTGCTCTCTTTTTTTTGAATAAAGGATGGACAAAGAATAATAAGATGGTACTCTGTTTTTTAATTACAGTGCTAGTCCTACTTATTGAAGATTTGTTAGTATATGCACATCTTGGTCTATCTCAATTCATACTCTCTAGTGCTACTTGAACTTCGTGCAAGTCTTGTGCTAACAACATATGCAATTTGTATTTCATGGTGAATTATTGTTTGTTGAGTTAATTTCAATGGAGTTGGAAAAGGAAATTTCAAATGATAGATTTTGACATAAATGTTGGTTGCATTTCTTAGGACTATTTTTTTTTTTATCAACTTTAAGAGTTTTAAGAGGATTTTGACACATTTAAGGTAATTGTAATTTGTACATATAATTTTGAGATTATGTTTTAAAGAAGATCCATGTAATTACTTTCTTATAAAGGGGTGTTTTGCTGTGTGGGTTGTTGGCAAAGTTTACAAAGGGGAAATTCAAAAGGGCTTTTTATAAAAATACTTAAGTAAACACTAATAAACATTTGAGGATGATTTGTTTTCATTTATTAATTATTGTGTGGTATTGATGTATGATCCTATCTATTATAGTTTGCTGCCAATTATTTCACTGGCTTCAGAACAATAAAATAGGGCATATGCTCTTGTGTATGCTTTGAATACTGACTCAGAATAAATATCAATCATAGAAAGACATCATGAGATGGCCTTTTTTTAGTTATTCGTTAGTGGAAAGTGGATGTTGCTCTTACGATCCAACTAGAGTGATTTAAAGTGAACTAGAACAATTTGTTGATGTGTACTCCATCTATTTTTTCTTTCGACCCATTAGAAGTTGTCGCGTATGTTTGTTAGAGATAATTTCAAAGGTAACTACTCAATAGCAATTTTTGTCAATGTCATACTTCATTTATCTCTTTCTCTTGTTTTTTTTTTTTTCCAAAGTTCAACCCTTGGCAATTGTCACATTTTATTGTGAGAGTGAAGTAGAGAAATTGTTTGTGGGTTATTTGTCGTGTGGAAAACAAGATAGAGAGATCTTGTTTGGTAGGAAATGAAGTTCTTCATGACTTCAACCATCTTAAGTTCTATAAGAATCTGTATTCATTGGAATTAATATTTCATTTAATTTTTTCGATGATCTCTCTGATTCCTGAAGAAATTTAACAATTTATATGAATTTGAGTTACATAGGAACTTGATATTGATAATATTCTCTTGAATTTACATATCCTGTTTGGATTTTTATTTTTTATTGTCAACAAAGCAAGCATTTCATCCTCAATTTTTGTTGTTTTCTTTTTTTTTTATTTTTTATCATTTCAACAAAACAATAACTAAGTATTTACTTCAAGCAAACTTAATCAACCCATTGTTACAGTTTCTTCCAAGGTAACAATCAATAGCTTTACTAACTTTGATTGGATCTCATTATGCCAAATAAAAATACCCAGATTTTCTGACATGGTCATATGCTTCTTAAAGTTAGAAAGACAGAGCAGAGAGGGTGAGGAGGGAAGAGGAGAAAGAATCCCTGCTTTTATTTAGTGATTTTGTCATATGTTTCTGCTTTCTTAAAGTTAGAAAAATATGATGAGAGGGAGACTGTAGGGTATGTAATAGGACTACTAGGCAGCAGTATACTAATAGCTGAACCATAGCAGCTGGAGAGCATATCATATCATATCATTTCATTTCATTTCATTCATATTATCATATATCATCCCTCATTCCCATTTCCATCATACTATATATCATCATCTATTACAGTACATGCCTAGCTTAACATCATTTCTCTTATACACACTAAGCTACTCAAAGCTCATTACTGTACTGTTTAGAAATGGCTTTTTAGTAGAAAGGAGTGATCTCTCTTCTATCATCAAATCATCATCTCAGCATTCATCATATAATCAAGAACAGCAACACAAAATGGTTTCTCTGTGTCAGAATCCCAAAGTCAGTTCCTGCCCTTTCTAACTAGACATATCAGTTGTTGATGACCCCTCAGTCACTGACCACCATTGTTCTTGGGGTGAAGATGAGACCACTTCGTTGTCTGGCGGCCTCCTGAGTTTGCTAAGATCTTCTTCCTAACTACTTCAAGCACAACAACTTCTCCAGCTTTGTCAGACAGCTCAACACCTATGTATGTCGAATTAATTCTACTGAAATTCACTTATTAAAAACTAATATTACATGCATGATATTATTGTGCTTTGTGTCTCTAGTAGATAGAAATGCTTTTGACCTTAGACATAATGTCAACTAGATATCCACACGAGCACACCCATGTTTAGGGTTGAGAATTCAACACGGGTACTTGTGGTGAAATGGAATATAGCATAAAGTGCATGCAATAGGTGAGTGCAAGTACTAGTTGTGAAGCCTTTCATCACTTTAGAGCAGTGTAATTGTTCTTTTGATTTGTTGAGAAKTATTACTAAGTCATGCAGTGCTTCAAGATACCAAGAGCTGTGCTGCACCTAAGTTTCTCAAACTTGATCAGAATGTTTAGAACATGCTTTATATGTCAAAGCATTTGAAGGGCTAATTAGATTCAAGTATGCATGTTTTCCATTTTTGTTGGGAGTGTTAGGTGCTTGCTGATTAGAAGAGAAGAATCTGAGAAAACTTTGAAATATTAAGTCAGTTATGATCATTGGAGTCTAAACTCATGAAGTGGGTCTTGCATAGTCTTCCACTAACATGTGCATGTTTCTGATTTGATTACAACATTATGATGATGATGACTTGCATTGCATCTCATTTCTGAAAAAGAAGTTCAATCACTTCTAAGTGGTGATCACAGTTAGTCTGAACTTACTAGAAACTGAATTTGGAAATGGTGCATTTAATGTTTGTTAGAATTTCAGATAGATCTTCAAACCAAGTTGTACTTGACTTGATGTTTGTTTCCCAAGGGAATAATTGTTTGATGATTTTGTCTCGATTATTGTAATGAAGGAGGGGAAGAAGAGGGGAGGGGAGAGAGAGAGAGAGGGAGGGGGGGACCTTTGAGACTTTTGGTTCTCTAGGCATTTGGTAGGAAATGTCTGTTGTACATATAGATTTGTGCTAATAATAATAATAACTAAGTTTTAGAGTTTTAATGTATTCATTCATTATAATTTGGAGCACCATGTGAACTGTATGTTAGTAAGATCTCAAGATTCTCTTGCTTCTTGTCTTGGTCATTGTTCCTTGTGCATCTCTACATTATCATTATCCCCTTAATAATATTATTCTACGTACAACTTTCTGTTATTTTTTTCGTATAATATGCCAATTTCATTCTCTGATTGTGTGCCTTCTGTTTCTTTCTCTTAGCTTTGATGCTTTTAGTTCAAATGTAATATTCATTGTTCAACTTTAGCGCACACACATTATGATRCCATTTTTGACAGCAATAGTTGCTAATAATAAGTTCAGAGAGCTTTCATTTGCTCTTTGATTGATGCTTTCCTGTATATGAATCTAACATTGGATCTACATATGCTTTTGATCTTTGTCGACGACGATTCCGTGTAACATACTTAATTGTTACTCCGTACTCTATTTAGATTCAGTGGTCACATGCTTTAAGTAATTAATAATTCAAATTACGCAATCATGAAAGACACACAGTAGTTAATTAAAGGCCAGATATTGTAAGGTACTGTTGTTTTTTTAGAATGGTTTCATTATTTCATGAAGTATGTCAATGTTTAACATGTGCAAGAGATTTGATACGTACTAAACTATGTGTATGTTTCTTACAGTATATAATATATACAAATGAATTGATTAATAAGATCTTCCTCTTTTGTCTTCTAGGGTTTCAAGAAGGTAGTTGCAGATAGATGGGAGTTTGCAAATGAGTACTTCAAGAAAGGCGAGAGCACCTACTTTGTGAAATTCATAGAAGGAAAACACACAACACACACCAAATTCACTACCAGATCAAGATACTATCCCACCAGTATCTCCTTCGCCGTCTGACGAAACGGCTTCCTGGATAAACATTGAATCATCCTCTCCCTTGCCCCTCTAAGGCACGTGGCGGCGGACCCCAACGACATCTTGACGGCCTTTAACGGAAGACACAAAGGCTAGGAAGAGGAACTTCATGCTCTTATCCGAGCTCAACCACATGAAACACCTATACAATGACATTATCTACTTCATCCAGAACCATGTTAAACTGCCAGTACAATGCTAACAGTAATGACCAATAATCGCCTCCTAGCTTCACTGCATTGGCAGCAAGCTCCTCCTAAACTCATAGAGTTAGATGATCAGCGAATACAGCAGAATGTTCAAACGATGCGAGTAAAGAGAGACCATCAAGCTATTTGGAGTCCTTTTCATAGCAAGAAGAGATGGACTGGCAGAAGGAACCTCTGATGATAATATTAATAATAATAATGTAACGAGACGATTTCGTCGTCTTTTGTTAATTAAGCACTGTTAGCTAGCTAGATTATGTCTAGATCTAACTAGTAGAGGGTTCCATTAATTTGTGATGAGATGTGAAGTTTTGGTTATTTACATAAACAAAAAAAAAAGTGCTTAATACATTAAGCAGTTCATTTCGGGAAATGATTTTAGCACTTCTCAAATCATTTACGCACTCTTCACCTCTCACGTGAACAATGATCAATGTTTACTATTCATAAAGAGGGAGGAATGCGTAAATGGTTTGAAAGTACCAAAATCGTCGCACCTCATTTCATGTATTAGTGCACGAGTTTTACTCGATTGAGAGTAATGTATCTGATATAAAGTGCGCACTAACACTGTAGATAGTGGCATGCATGTGTTGAGAACGTTAAGTACTAATACACTATTATTAATTGAAGATGAATTCTGCACAGAAATTAAACTCCTCTCTTTGAATGTTTGGGCAACTTTAATCAATATATGATCATATAGTATCATGATGATTGATGATGATCATTGATCAGTAGTAGTGTAAGTATAATCTGTTGTTGGTCCAAAAATATATCTATTGCATCTTCTTCATTCTCAATTGGGATATGAAAGAATGTTATGATATGCATGGCAATAATAAGCTTGTGACTGTTTAGTATATGCATGAATTAATTCCTCTCAAAGCAGGGGGACACTTATAAAGATCTTTAATGGCCAAGTATCTGGAAAAGTTTATTAAGGGGTGAAAGCTGAAATACCAAAAGCATCAATCTCTTTTTTTTAAAAAAAAATTAAATTAAATTAAATTATAAAGGGTCTGTTCTGTTCAATTTTTTTTATTTGTCTAAATTTATCTTAATTTTATTTGGGTTTATTTGATCTATCTGAATATTGTTTCGTAAGTGTTTTTTCAGCTATTTTTCTAAAATCGAACTTTTTTTTCTAAAATAAGTAAAAATAAGTTGAACTAACAAAACAGAATCAAAGGGGGAAAAATGTTGGACTTAAAAAGCTTTGTTTGATTTTCTCTTAAATAAAATTAGATACTTCTCCGTTTCTTTTTAATGGCATGAACATGGCTTATACTCCTAGGTAAATTGATTCTGATTGTGAGTGTGAAAGTGATAGAGTGAGAAATGGGGCATGTGATTAGGAGAGAGATAGGAAGAAGTAACATGCAAAAATGGAAAAGAAACAATTGTTGCTATTAAATTTGATATTTCTAAATTTAGTAAATGTTGCCATTAAAACGAAACGGAGGAGTACTTTAGGTATATAAATCCAAAACAGAGCTCATTGATTTTATCCATATATCATGGGCAAATAAAGTTGCTTTGCCATAAATTTAAAAAAAGGGGTGCTTTTTTTTTTAATTTTTCTTCTTCTTTTACATTCTTTGCTATTGATTTGAAGTTTCTTTGTTGGCTGACTATTCAAAAGTGCATTATGAGTTGCAAACGTACCCAAGATCTACTTGTTCTGTCACATCTGCTTTTTCTATAATTCTAATTTGATACTCCATGCAACTTTGCTTTTATCCTCTACGAGAGAAGCTCTTTTCCATGTTTAGTATTTAATCATATGTGGCTCTCTAATGCTCTTTCTTGTAACTCTCGTGCCTTTCTTTCAGAGGTGGAGCTAGGATTACATTTGGGCGGCAAAGTTCAAATACGGGACATTTGGACAGTCAAAATCTTTGTTTTAGCGATCGACTTTTTAAATTTTAGCGATCGATTTTTTATTTTAGCGACCGATTTTGATATTTTAGCGACCGACTTTAAGCGGTTGCTAAAACAGTCCTCTAATTTTGCTAAAATACGTGATTTTATTTTTTTTTTTTTGGAATTGGGGGGGCATTACACCCTTGCCCACCCTGGCTCGCACTGCTTTCTTTTACCCATCTTGATTTGGGGTGCGTCTCTTTACGTTAAATTGTTAAAATAATTAAGTTTCATAGATCAGGTCGGATAAGTTTCAATCGGATTTGTAACTACATTAAAAATGAGGTAAATACGAGGTCAATCAAGTCAATCAACTCAAATTTAACCAATGAGTTTCATCAGGTGTGAAACTCGTGTTTTTTTTTTTTTGACCCACGTGTTTTAAAATAAATTTAAGTTCCAATAATTTCAATTAGGTCTAAAATTAATATTGAAAAATAAGGAAAATAATAGGTCAATTATTCGATAGTTCAGATAATTCAAGTCTATGATGAGTTGCTAGTTAAAGCTTTGATCGATGACATCGTACATGCAATCAAAAACCTACGTGAATGTCTAATAAAATACATTGAAGACGATCGAACAAATCTCTCAATAAATTAATAATTAATGTGTTGGTTTTATAAAATGGTCAAAATAAAATTAGTAATTCTTCAAAACGAACTACGTAAGAATGTAACAAATGAATAAGTTACGTGAGTTGTTAATGTAGGAGCACATTAAGCCCAACAGAAGCTGCTAGCTATAATTCTAATTAATTAAGATCATTCTGCAAAGTTGAATATAGAATTAGAATGGATATACGTGTTTGATTTGATTCTTTTTAATTTTCAAATTCCAAAATGGTTTGATTGATTTTTTTAAATTTTTGATTTCCAAATTCAAAAATAATAAGGTCAGAACTCAGATGAACCTAAATATAAATATTATTTTGGACTCATTTTTTTAAGTTTGGAGTATTAGTAAACTCTTTCTTTTTCACTTCACTTATTGCATTCCATAATATAAACAAGTAGGTCAATCAGTCACAATAACCAGAGTTGCTATTATATTAAACATGGATTACTGACTTTATTTGGATCTTGAACGTAGTGCATCTTAGTCCTTTTCTTTTAGTTGGGAGAAGGATAAAGTGAAAGGATGAAAGTCATCTTTATTACTTTTACTCTTTCTGATCTATGAATTGAATTTTTTATTGTGAGGGTAATTATTTATGTTCTTGGTTTTTAATATATTGCAGATGTATTACTTTGACTTTTGCATTATTATCGGATTCACCTTGATCATCAATACATCTACTTCGTAATAAAAACGGAGGAAGTATGTTATATTATATTATCCTAAATAAATAAAGTAATAATAGATTATGAATAATAACTTATAATAATAGTAGTGGATTTGTAAAAACTCTAAAACCTTTAATTAAAAAAAAACTACTTGTAATTAAATTAAAGATTGAAAAAATAAAATAAAACTACTCTATACTATATTAGTATGTATCAGCATTTAAATAAAATATTTTTTTTCTTTTAATTGCTACATTTTAACTTTTCACTATTTATAATCATTCTCTCTTTAATGACAAATAGTGTATAATTCTTTGATTGCCTACATAAGAGATTAAAATTACATGCACTCGTAAGAATAAATATAGGCGTGTGGATGTGTGATTTATGTTTTTTTTTCCTCAATGTATAATTTTTAATCTCTTAATAATATCCTATTTTAATTTAATGTGCTAATGGTATAATTTGTTGATAGAATGTATCATGCAAGTATGGAAATCAAATGTTTCCCAATTCAAAAAAAAAAAAAAAATACATACATCTCTTAATGCATTTAATCAATAATATTAATCATAATCATCATAATTAGTCCCATAACGCGCCAATTAATATGTGGTCAACCATGATCATGATTCTTAGAACAATATACAACAACACACACACTATTCTTCTTTTAAGAAGGGAAGATAATGGCTGTTTCCAATCATGGGTTTCTGATAAGAATTTCCCACATTAACAACCAATAATTCTGCTGACATTTTTTAAGAAACACACAAAATGATGGCATCATATTGTGCAAGAAGCTAAGAATTATAATACATATTCATTCTAAGATAATATAATGTCCTTTTAATGAAGAAGCAATTCAATCAAGTACTAAATCATGGAAAACTAAAGCTTCAATGAAGTTATCATGGTTATCTAATTCCTTTCACTAGATTGCAATATTTATGCTTCTATATTTTTTTAATGATTGAACTTGCACTTTATGAGAAGCAAATCATTTCATCTATATGCCCTTTATTTTTATTTTTTCTCTTTATGTATGTTTAATTTCAATGTTTCATCATGTAAATCAGATTCATTTTTACTTTCTCTTACTTTTTTTTTTTTTTTTTTTGAATTTTCATTTTTTTTTAGAAAGGAAGAAGAAAAAGGATTGGATACATGGAAGCTAAGATGATGGAAAAATAGACATTTAGAGATCAAAGGAGAAAAAAGTATGTAGAAAAGTGCAAATAACTAACTTTAGGTTTTTTATTGCTTTCATTGGTTATGTCTCTTCCCATTATACTGTATATTAATTTTCTTCCTTTGACCTTTGTAAATTCGTATGGGATGTGGTTCATCTTATTCATTGCATAAATAACGCTAACGTACATATATAGTGAATTAGAATAATAACAAGCGAGAAAAAAAAATGTAAAGCTCTTTTCCAAAGAAAAAATTGGGTTAAGGTTATGTTGTCTCGCACTTATCAAATTTATTTTAAGCTACGTGACAAGTAACTTTAGTTTGTTGTTTGCTTTTCATTGGTATGTCTCCTTCCTTGAAGTATTCCTTTCACCTTTGAAGCTTTGTATTCAATTAATTGGGGATTCATGCATAAATAGTGCTTTAACGTACGTATATATTGTGATATTAGAATATAGCTGCAATCAAGAAAAAGAAATGCTAGAATTAATTTTGTTTTTTTTAAGTTCTTCTCCAAGACTAAAAATTCGATTATGGCTATATTTGTCCTATTATCAATTATCTTCTAAGAATGGAAAACTAAACTTTAAATTTTAACATTTTCAGTACTACTTTTCGTAACAAAATAAATGTACACAACGATATTTTTATAGGTCACAAGTAATTCCTCATTTGGTTATGACTTTTTTTTTTACGAAGAAAGTAACGGATTTATTTCGTGGTAATAAATTGGATATGTCTCATTTTGGTTTTAATTTGTATGACACCGGCCAAATGGACTCTCATTACCACTACACTTCTTTACTTAGTTCCACAAAAATTCACAAGCGAAATTAGCAGATATGAGAACAAGCAACTTCTAATACAACTTCAAGCTAACATGCATGTGTTTTCGGTCTATAACAATTAGTGCAAATATTACATAGTTACATGGTAACGTGGTGTCGTGTGCTAGAGGTGGTAAACGCAACATTGAACTGCTAACTCAACTCGAAATCGATCTATTAATTAACATAGGTTTGAGTTCGGAGAATGTACTGTTGCTCGTTATTAATTACATAAACAAGAGGGGAAAAAGATCTAAACTTGTGTTTTTCAGATCTTTCCAACCAAAATATAAATTAACTTAGATTCTATTCTCCTCACTTATTCAAATTGCTTATAATGGAGCAAATTACTTTATTTTTTAACATTTTTATTTAGGTTATTCCGGAGTTATCTCTTTTCGCTCTTTTTTTGTACCACTTGATGTAGGATCATGCTATTTGGTTTACGATTTTACAAGACCCAATTGTATTGACCCGAATGGAATTAATAATTAGCTTCCTGTTTTTTTGGGATTAATTCTATGATACTTCAATTAAGTTTGGTCAACTTCAGCTCTATTCACTTCAGTTCAGCCAACTTTAGTTCAGTTCAATTAATCTCACTTCAACCTACTCAACCTCACCTAACTTCAACTTTTCTTAAGTTATTCTTAGTTTATTAATTACTTATTATTATTATTATTATTATTTAATTATTTTATTATTATTATTATATTATTTATTTTATTATTATTATTAAATTATTATTATTATTATTATTATTATTTATTATTATTATTATTATTTTATTATTTTATTATTATTATTATTATTATATTTATTTATTATTATTATTATTATATATTTTGTAATTCACCTAACAATGAAGTTTTTTCGGTTCAAAATAGTCCATAAGGCCGGTGTCTATTACATTGGACTCCAGTCGTATCTATCAAATAAGCTAGTATTGGATATTGGGCCGTAGTTCGGCTCAATGATAGCGTTGGAAGTGCTTTTAGCGGATAAAAGTTAGCGGGTAGCTTAAAAGCTAGTATAGTAGCGTTTGAGTAGGCGAGTAGCCGGACGAATCTAAAATTGTAATATGAGTGTTCGGCAGAATAGCGGTTGTATTTATAATAGAGAAATTATTTATCAGTAGCTTTTTTATCCTAGCTTTAAAAGCTAAAGCTAAAACGCTACTCCTACTATCCGTTTGAAAAAGGTACGTTAAGCTAAAAGCTACTCAACGCTACATTGGCGACGTAATAATTAACTAGTAGCTTTTTAATCTAGTTAAAAACACTAAAGCTAACCTAAAAAGCTAACGCCAAACACGCCATTATTTTTTAATTTGGATTGGAATTAGATTGACTAAAAATTTTAAATTTGGATCATCGTTTTGGGATTCGATTCAAAATTTTGAGTCCAAAAGTCGCAATCAATCTAAGCGTCCGAATTACATATAAATAAATAAATAAATATTGAGACAAGTAACTTCTAATACATTCAAGCTAACATGTTTTTTTAGTCTATAGACAACTAGTTTTTATGTTGGCCAGCGATGCGTGTTAGACTTTAATATAGCATTTAATTTAAAATGATTATTCAGATTAATTGTACGATTTGTTTGGTAACATGCCCGATAGGCGTGTTGAGATTTATAAATATTGCAATTCATTTAAATGTTACTCGGAGTTATAGTAGGATGTAGTTTATACGTGAACGCGATGCATGCTTAGAACTTAAGAATATTGCATTCATTTAAAATGATTATATAGTAGATTTAAATAAATATTTTAAAATTGAAATTTTAATTTATATATAGCTAATTAGTAATATATTTATCTTTATTGTAATAATTTTTAAGTTAATATACTTGAATTCAAACTATATTTCATAATGTTTTATTCAATTTGATATTTTGTTCAATATGAATTGAAGTGTTCACTATAATAAGTCACATAATAAATGTTTTTTCAATTGAATAAGAGAATGGGTAATTCCAACACATCAATTCATTTTTTATTAAGGGTATTTAAAGTCTATTATCACATTAATTTATTAAAAGGGTATTTCGACTTTTTAATAGGGGGGACACCATCTTCCCCCCTTCACTTATATAATAGAGATTAGGGAAAATTACATAGCAAGTAAGTTACATAACCTACATAATTTTATTAGTAAATCGATTGGTATATTCGTGACCGTTTTTTGTTCATGTTGTAAAAAAAAATGAATATTTATTTAAAAAAATCGTTTTAATTAAAATTGAAAACGACACAAACACAAAAAATGATTGTGGATGTAAACCTAATGCTATGCACATCCTCGACATCAGGCATGAAATCATGGGGACAATTATCAGTTATCAATAATTAATGGGCCGATCTGTCTTATTCAAATGTTCAAAGTCATTTCACAGCGGGTAGTTAAAGTACTGTAATAACCAATTGATGAATGGGCCTTTTTGTTATATAAAAAAAATTAAGAGAAGGATCATAGATGATCCTAGATTCCGAGGATCACTATTCCTATTATGGTTTCGGATAAATGTTTATGTCATAAAATAAATGTTCCTTTCAAAACATGAACATTTGTATTTGGAGATGAACATTTGGAGATTGACATTGCATTTGAAGATGAACATTTGTATTTTTAGACAATGAAACATTGTCCATAATCATAATAAAAATATAATCCCGGAATCACTAAGAATTTGTGGAAAGGATTGCGCATACATGCGCAACTTGTCCTATAGCCTTCTACGGAGTATAATGTGGGATTTGTGGGTACTTTAACGTGTGGTGGTATGTTGATATCTTTTAGAGTTTGTGTTTCCGCACTCTATTTCAGCGATTGCCTTAAATGCGGATTTCTCAAGGAATGCGGAATAAGTTTCTATCTTTAGTTGTTTATTACATTTATGATTTGGTGCATATTGCATAGGTTATCAATGATACAAGATACGATATTAATTTGATGACCGTAATTGGTGTTAGTCTGCTCTATACATGAGGGGAGGTTGTCCAATTTCTAATCCGATCTGAAAAACTCGAATAACTCACCTATAGTGGGTTTTTGAATAAATTTTAAGAATTGTTCCCATGTTTTCCTGTGTTCATTTGCAATTGTGGTAAGTTAGTCCATTTTTATTTTTTTTTTTTAAAAAGGAAGTTATCTCTTTTTAATATTGATTGAGTGTATGCATGATGGATCCTCAAATAGAAATAAAGAGAATGTTTGGCTAATTAAAAGTAATTATTGTATTTGTAATAAATATTGCTATTAAATGTTACGAAGTAAGTCTCTTTTATTTTTTCACCTTATTGTTTTATCCTCCTCCATTCTTAACCACTTACAACAAACCCAACCACCAAGTTCCGCAAATTAAATCCCACCAGCCCAGCTTAGCAAAACCACACCAATAATTAACACAACAACTAAACAACGACTTGCCCGACAATCATATATAGCCAACTCAACAATCGTCCCCACGAATTGAATTGAAACTCCAACCAAGGCATATTTGTATAAATCACCGCCGTATTGAAGGTGAAGGTGCTTATTTCCATTGGTGTTAAAAGTACTCAACGAGTACATAACTTATATATCATGATTTGCAAATGGATAAGTGTTTGATCTGATTCTGAGGATGCTAACTGGCAACCCCAAATGGCAGGCATAGCCGCATTCGTGTCCAAGAGGAGATCAATTTCACTAGCATCAAGAAGGTTTCATCTCAAATTCATATGACAATAAGGAGAATATTAATTATACTCTTAACCTTACTTATAAAGTGATTGCCTCAAATTCATTATTGGTTTTTATGGCCGAAAAAAAAATACTTCATATATAATGAGGTTGAGAATTTGTTCGTGCATGCATGCAACTGAAGCTATACTAGTACGTACGTAATGACAAGGACTGAATTGAATGAGGAGGAGTGGATGCATGCATGCCTGATGTCTCGGCCACTTGATCTATAAATAGAGTGGCATGAAGTGCATGTTAATTAGTAATTACAGTAACATAATATTACAATCAAGCAAATTAAAATTAAGCCTTATATATAATAGTTAACAAAAATAATAATGTCGCCAAAACCAGCCACTCTCTTCCTCGCTGTCCTTTCAATAATAATCACTCTCAGTCTCACACTGTCCTCTGCAGCCGCCGACGGCAATGGCGGCGGCTGCAAACACTCGGTTCAAGAAACCCTGAAGAGCTACGGCCTACCGGGCGGGCTCTTCGCTAAACCCGCTAAAGAAAACAGTTTCACCTGCAGAGCCTTCAACTGTTAACCGGACCATCTCAACCAAAAACTTGGTTCAGTTAACATGGTATCAGAGCCAGCGTGACACAGAGGTCACGGGTTCGAATCTCACCTCACTTTCTTTTTTAAGTGGAATTAATTCGCGCTAGGTATGAGTGAGCCTGTGGTGCGTCCACATTTCAAGCCCAAAGAGTCTTTCATGTGAGGGGGAGTGTTAGAGTATATATTATATTCCAGGGCCTCAACCATCAGCTTAAACTTTTGGTTGAGATGGTCCGGTTAACATCAACAGCAGTACGTGCCCTCTCGTCGAAGATCAACTTGAATTGAGGGGTAAGTGTCAGGTGGTGACTAGGACTAAATATTTCGTAAAAAACGTTCTCACTAGCGGGCCAATGATTTCAGCAACCTTGTCGCAAGATCGACTCTCCGACATCTGGGGACTCACTGTGCGCCTCTACGTCTCATATTCTGGCATTGAGTTTCCATTTCCATTTTTTTCGGATATCATAACGGTTACTGATGCTAAAGTTTTCCACACCAACAACGGCAGGAAACTCCAGTTTTTCTCTAAAGAGAGCACCAGTCCACAGTTCCCCGTCGACCAATTCCCTTCCCAGCCCCCTGCTTGTGACGCCGCCCTCACCGCTCCCAATCAGGTTTACAAATATGGCCGCCCCCTTTTACCGGTTGTTGTTGGTTAAGCTAACCTTTGTTTTTCTGTGGCACTTCATCTGTTGATGCCACTGTGTCCATGACAGCTCCTACTCGTATTATCCACTTGTATTATTGTTGAGTTGTTGTGTATTTCAATTTATCGCAACAGCGTATATGCGCACTGTTACAGTTGTGCTATCATATACTTCCTCCGTATCAAAATAAACGCAACGAATTGACATTTTTCCTCTCTATTTTATGTCAAATCGTTGCGTTTATTTTGATAAGGAGGAAGTATATATGTGTCCCTTTGCATGTACTAGTGTTACAGCATGTTTGAATAAATCTGCTTACATATATGTGTAAGCATTGCGCATCCATTAGTGATGTTCTTTTATATATCTTGCATGCTTCATTTGCTAATTATTTGAGTTTGCTGAGCTATCTATCTTTATAATTACGCATGCATCATTTGCTACTTAGGGTCTGTTTTGGCGTAAAATGTCTTGGGGTGGAAAATCATTACCATTTAGACCTCGCTTGGTATTGAGTGTAATGTATAAAATTATATAAAAATCAAACTAGAAAAAAATAAAAGTGTTTAGAGTGAAAATAAAGGATGAAGTGATGGTGAAGATAAAGTGGTGGTGGAAAACGGAATTATACCCTTATTTTGAGGAGCTGAGATAATTACTCTCTTCCACATTAGTAATTGTTACCTCATATTGGATAATAATTACCATCTCTCCCTTTTTTAGTCAAAATATTGTAATTATTTCTGTTACTATCTTAAACTCACATATTTTCTCTAATTTGATCAAATTTGACTTTTTTACCCCTTAATACATCACCCATACCAAGTGAGACCTTAAAGAAACATTTCCCCCATTTGAAATGAAAAATATTTACATCTCCAATTGGGGAAATTCAAGTAATTGTTTTCATTTCGACCAAACAACGAAAAATGCTTAAAATGGAAAATATCTAAATACAACAATTACTGTAGAAAAATATGCACGTTTTCTCAGCTCTTAGTAAAATCATGCACATTTTTGCTCATTTGTAGAAAATAACATTATTAAAAAAATTGTGTTTAAAAATAAAAAAACAAGAAAAATGAATGTAGAGTACCGAACTCTAGGTACAATTGATTATACATACAAATCCTCGACATCAGCTAAATGCATTGATATTTGAATCATGGATGATCTCAAAATGCAATGTATCACTTTTCCCTTTCTTTTTTGTACTACAGTGGGGAAGCCCAAAAATGAACAAATAAAGCCAATAACTTTGTAAATTTTGCGTCAATATTATGTTTATTCTAACTCCTAAGCTTCTCTGTTAAGAATATCTCGCTTTTACGCAAATTCTATATTGGTCCGGACATAGTCTCATCATGGTTCGGCAATGTTCATTTACGAAACTAGAAAGTTCATCTCAATATGGTAAAATGTTCATTTTCAAGTGTAAATGTTATATCTCAAAAGAACACTTTATTCGGAAATGACATTTCTATTTCGAAAATGAACATTGTTCTGGACCCACATGGTCCGGAACCAATATAGACCTATATGTTGCTCATTTAAAAGATGCTTAAAACTACTGAAAAAGCCTAGCCCAACTTGTCACTAAGGAAAGCCTTCTCGATGGGATCGTGGCTACTTCAACGTACATCTTCATGTCCTAGTGTCAATCTGATTCCTAGATTAATATACATCTCGAGAATCTCAATTCAGTTAACTTTAACCTCACTCAATTTAGCGAAAAAACATATACCTAATTCAATTAAGGATTGATCACACAGTTACAAATGATGTTGAATGGACAATATTTCGATCGTGTCTAAGTAACTATTATCTCATCACAAGACTTACACAAATGAGTATATCAGATGCGTCGACTTGCAATTGTCATTGTGACCAGACATACTTTATTTGTTTTTTTTTGTTTGATTGATTCATGCAAGGTTTTAAACATTATGCAAATATAAAATCAACACAAATAGAAAAACCGATTATTAAACAATAAGGGTTTTGGAATGATCAAAATCCATTTCAATCAACATGAACTTATTAAAATAAGACCATATTAATGAGATGACAAAACTAAGTTATTGTCAACTAGTTAATTTTTCAACAATTAGTGAAACATCTTCAAGACAGATTACTAAAGTAGTTGAAAATCTTAATGCTCTTATTAAGTAGGTAAATATCAAAATGACATGAAATATACCTCAAAAGGCATGCACTGTTTGGCAAAAGGACAATTTATTATGGTTGCAAACTAGCAATGCCCTAATGCAAAATGTCCCAACTTTTAATTTGTTAACATTTGACAGATACCAAACAAAATCAAATGCAAAAGGGTCCAAAATTTGAGAATTGATTAGCAATTGGATGAATCTCAATGATGATTGTTGAATAGCAAAGGTGCTCCAACTTTAGGGCAAGCTTTTAATGGGTGTGATTTCCATAACTTGTAAATCAAAATCAATACTACTACAAAGAAAAGAATATGCTAGCTTGTTCCCTGCTTAAACATCAGTATCTCATATAATTCATCACTAATATAATCAAGCAATTAAACAAATTTACTTACACTCTCCCTCTATTGATGAAATAGTAATTGCTTTCCACATTGGTATTCCATATCATTTTTGTATTTATCATTTTTTAATCGATGTGGAGATATCATGGTTATGTGTAAGTAATCTTTCATAAGCAATCTTAATTATATATAGCTTGTGAATTCAAAAGACGTGTAGCGTTTAATCTCCGTAAAAGACAAGAGGTTTTAATTAAGGAATTGTTGATCATTATTCAARCAAAGTARTGTGCTATCATATGTACTCCGTATTAATTTTCGCAGAGAACATTTTTGTTGTAAAACAATCAATGATTTGTCTATCTTCATATGATATATGGATCCTCTCCATTAGATCTATCGTATATTCCACTTTATGTGGTTGCAACCTTTGATTTCTAAAATGCACTCTCGATCTATAACCAATATAATGGAGAGAACCTAATCCGTCCTTAATCGATAAAAGATTCAATCATTTTTTTCTCGCAATTCGTTTCTTTAATTTCACACAAGCAAACCTTTTACTTAAACTCGATAGCTTTGGTCTAATGCTATTAATTATCTTATCCTAACTTTTATTCCATTTTGTGTGTGTTCCAATTACAAATTTAAGATAACTCATAATCTCATCGAAAGTTTGAAACTACATCTCTTATGTGCCTTGTTTAATTCTAAAATGGAAAGAACAAAGTATGAAGTGTGATAATCAATTCAACAACAACTTTTTAAGTTTTTTGGACCAAAACACATACGAAACATTATAGATTTATAGTATACGAAGATAAGATAAATTTAAGGCTCACAAAATGAAAATACGGCAATAAATTTGACACGTTAGTTTGGCACTTCAATGTGGGATGTCCATTGGCCAAAAGTGGTTATAATTCTTTTCAATGTTTTGACATCTTTTATATCATATTTTAGCACCTCCCCACTAACACATTTCACCATATTTGATACTTTGACATTACTAAGTTTGGTAATTATCTTTAATTTATTGTGGAAAGTTTAGCAAATTTATAAGTATATTTCATTTGCTTGTTTTTTTAATCATGTCACTTTCGTTTTATTATATTCAATTAATCCGTAATCATTTTTGTTGATAATCAAAAACTCTATCTCTATAATACACGAGTCTCATTCAATTTTTTTCTCCTCAGCAAATAACTGATAAGAATAATCCGTATTACGTTGTTTACAAAGTAATGCGATTTAAAAAAACCCACAAAATATGAAGATGAAGGGTAAGTGTGCCTTTTTAATAGATGGCATTGCGCTAACAATGACACGTCTTTTTCTCTAATTCCTCGACCAATAATGCAACCATATTTGAAGGTGTCATTATGTAAGGAAGAATCGACCATGTAAATTGGCTATCTTTTCTTAATAAATATATAATCATAATTAAAGGTGTGCTAATATAACAAACCTTTCCTCCTCAAGAAAGTTCTAGATCGTGTGCATTAGCATGAAATCTGATAATTTATTAAGGTTTTTCAGAGAATTAGGATTATTTAAGATCTTTTGTTTGGATCAGAAAAGAAATGGTTGACAAATCTAGTTATATCCATGGTTGAGAAGTACTGTATCTTTAACTTAAGGAGCCAAATAAACAAAAAGGGGTCAAATGAGGGTTCGATTGATAAATTGATAACTGGTATCTACAAATTATAGGTTGAAAGTGTAATTTCATCGGAAACAAAACTGTAAATTGATTCACATATTTTAACATTTTTCGAGCCAATATTTTTGTTTTGCACATAGTATTCAAGGTTTTAGCAATGCAATGTATTAGTGGGTACTACTGTACATTCATGACATCGTTTAATAGATATTTGAAAACTTACTCATGTCAACAAAGAAGCATCTTTCTTTTAGAAAGCTCATACGCTAACATAACTCCTGAAAAGTTTCTCGGAACGTACATAGTAATGATAAAATGCATCGAAATATCTCGTGTTGCTTGCTTGTGGGTCGATTGCCGGGGTACCCTTTGGTGACACTTTACAATAATGTAGGAACATATATAAGTACTCATTGCTTCATATTCGAACATTGAGTTTGGGTGGGGGGTCCAAGCATATTTGAATTAGAGACAAATATCTTCTTCTGACTAATTAATAAGATATTTACAATTCATAAGCGATATTGACAATCTTAAGGAGGGACCATTGAATTTGCAATGTGAATATGGTATCTATTTTATAATTCCTTTCGCGAGTAGTAGACATAAACACAACCCACAAGCCAACTCCAATTGACAAATATGTGTAAACAATTAATTAGCCTTTAATTCGTTATTATATATACCACGAGTCTCAATATTAAACTAAGGCACACGTGAGTTTGCTCTTATTGAAAATTATTAAGAGTAAAATGACGAATAAATAAAGATATATATCGACTTAACCGATGCATATAGTCTACTAGTTGGAAAAACTGATCTAATTATTAATAGCCTGCGATAATACACACATGTTCGAGTCTTACTCCATTCTAAATTGTACCTGCTCTAATAAGGGTCTGTTTACATTAACTTCTTTTCAGTTCAGTTCCAGTTTTGTTCAGTTTTTAACCAATTTCTGTCTCTCATAAAATATTCAATTTAGCTCAACTTCATTCAGTCAGTTAAGTTGATTTCAGTTTAATGTAAACAGGTCCTAACCCATTATTAGAATTATAAAAAAAAGAAAGAGAAGAATATCGGCTTCTTATCTACATATTGTTGTTGGTCTTAATGATATCTCATGTAGTTTGTTGGGTGTTAAACAATGTTCAGATCAATCGATAAAGAACTTGTTGATATTTATTATTAATTTTTATTAATAGCATATTGACATGTTTGAATTTGTGAGTATAATAAATTAATACAGCTTCACAACCTTTCAACGCAATAGGAGAGGTATCGTAGCCTATGAAAATGGTCTATATTAAGAGCTTTGTACAATGAATTGGATAAGTGTGGATCAATATAGTTGGGGTACTTCATGTTGGTGGCAATCAAGTAAGCAGTGCATTATCTTAAAAATCGTGGAAACAATATACTTGATTGATTGTGATTCACTTAATAGTAATAGCACATGAATATAGGTGTAATGAAAAAATAAAAAAAAATACTTTAATGAGAAAGAATGTAAAGAAACATTCATGGGTATGTGATCGAATCCATTGTAATGTAAGACACCCTTAAACAAATGATTTTTCATTGGTTCAATAATAATACTGCCTTTTGTATGATTATGAAAACGGAAAAGAAGCTAACATAAGTTACGTGCATGCACCAACAAGTCATTGAAGTCTTAATTATTCACCTCGTAATATATTAAGGAGCGACGTACATTAAAGCAAGCAAGATAATCGAGATCTACACAAGAGTGAGAGTCAAAACTAGAAATATTGAACTTTAGATGTTTATACCCAGATGACCTACATAATTAACACATGCAGTATAATGACGTACCAATACTTCATTATGTTATTTTAAGGTTTTATTAAGAAATTTCTAAGGCTTTTAACCGAGGGACTAATTTTCATGAAAGTGTGCATAAATACTTCGACCGGAGCATACTAGCATACATCCAAGGCTAAAACTATAATTCCAGTTCCAAAAAACCTTCCAAAAAAGTTTATAAATCAACATTTGTAAAAATAACCAAATTATAAAATAAAAAATTAAAAAGTAATATAAATGCTTGGCAAATAGCAGAGAGATTCACATGGCTCAGCTGCCGCCTATATTTCAACCCGAGGCCAGCCATTGGCCAATTAGATTTTGTAGTCCAAATCCTCATTGGCGGTCCTTGGTATTTTTCTGATTAATTTATGGTAAAATAATATTGAATTGATCCATATTAATCGGCAACGTTCTGTTTTACACTTGTCAATCTATAATTCTTAATATTTAATTACAGTTTTCACATTTCACGTGACTGTATTAATTACAAATCCAAGTATAAAGCACAGAAGGTGGATTTATCTAACTATAAATAGTGACATATTGTAAACGTGCAATTAAAATGGAACGAATAAGTATAATCTTCGATTTAATGGTTTGGTTTTTTATTTTTCCCAATTTCACACCCTGTTGTTGTAGTGTGACTCTACTATAGAAAGCCAAAATTTCCTTGTAGAAACTGCATAAGTCTCACTAACACATGTATGACTGATATAAGGTCATTTCACAAGATCGTGTTGAAATTATTTAGTGTATGTAGTGTTAACAAGTTTGTTGATTAATTATGGGTTGAGGTTATAATTAATCAAACAAAATATTAGGAAATATATATGTGTAGAATGCTTGCAAAAGACATAATAAGCTAAAATAGTAAAATGCAAGGGTCTGATACAAACTTGTGTCCCTTCGTTTTACTGAGGCTTGGTTGGGATTTTTCTAAGTAATTCATGGTAGTTACGCCTTAATATATATTGCTCATAATAAATTGTTATTAAGTCATGATAATCATAAAGTTACATTCAATTATATTTATGTGAAAAAAGTTTCTCTTTATCATCTCATTGACTTCTACATACTAGTTACATTGGATAACAACTATTAAAAGCGTGTTTGCTATGTTCTTCGTTTGTATTTCAAAAGCGACTTTCGTGATATACGTCAGGTTTCGTATGGAGGAAATATGCTTTAGAAAAGTGAGTACGTATACGCCTCGAGGGTTTCGTTATTTGTACATCTTTAATATCCTTGTAGAAAGTCAAAATTTCAACATATCGAGAAGGTTATGATTCAATAAGTATATGTTCGTCTTATTCCGATATAGCAAGTTAGCAACCCCTACTTCAGCCTTAAAATAAGTGAAATTTATCACACAACTCTTAATACAATGTTAGTAACAAATATTGATACTCCGTACTCTTACATTGTGCGTTGTGTATGAGTTCATAATATCGGTTCGTATATTTGCACGAGTGATGTTAGTATTGGTATTGAAGAGGGGGTAAAAATTAAGCTATATGCCAATATGTGAGTGCAATATATATAGGTTATGGTCCCTTTCTTGAAGTGAAAGATACCTAATTATTTGATGGGTTGAGTACTGAATGATCAATTCAGGAACACACTCCCAAATGCCCAAACATTGGTTGCACAAGCGCATCAGCTGTTAATTTTTGACAATGAAGTATACTCATCAACAATTTTATCAATAGTAAGGAGTAAAATTGTTTGGCAAAGCTAACGTCAGGGAGCGTTAGACGTTAGATAAAAGAACTAAAGTGACAATTAAATAATAAAACTTAATTACCGAATGACGTGTGATTCTTGAATATATTCCAAATATTTATACGATTTTAGATAATGTATTAGATCTATCTAACATTCTGGGACTCTGTTAGCAATATCGAATTATAAAAAACGGAGTTATGTTTTTTCTACTTGTAAGTACCATAGATATATACGATTTTTTGAAGATTAACCCTTTGACCACAATTTACAACCTCATATTTTTAGCATCTTAAATTAAATCGAAACAAAGAAGCACCTAATACATTTCAATGATTTCATGTATCAACTAGTGTTTTTGATCGCGCTATGTCCCGAGTTATTGTCTGGGCCAACTAATATAAATTTCTTATTTATCTACTCCGTATTTAGTAAGTTTTGGTTGGTAAACTTGAAGACAATAGATCAAGTTTTAAGCATGGAAAATAATACTCGTAGACTCGTAGTTGTAAAAAAATATTAGAAAAAATAATACAACTCTAAATTAATTAAATATGATCACAAGACTTAATTATAATTTATTGATATGATAACCAATGAAATCAGTGTGGTTTAGTGGTTAAAATAATCTTCATCTTAAGATCATAAGTAAGTTCTGCGTTTGCAATTTTTTTTAATTTTTTAGTTGAACACATCTACATTGCGGCAATAACAGCCTAAGATAGTTATGAACTTATAATGACTTCAAGGGTTGTTGGCGTCTGCCAACGGTCCTCATACACCAATTTGGCGGATTTTCTCCCACTTGTAATGGTTTAAGACAGTGAGAAAACTGTGCAAGATTCACCGCCCACAATTTCCAATCATCAATGATTTTCTTTATTCTTCTTGTTGTCATTGTTGGTCTACTCTCTTCATTCTTTGGGTTTGCCAACCAACTGTGTTGAATTACCCCAAGAATTTCCAACTGTTTGCTAATTTGCTAACTCCTTTGATTAAATTAGCATTTGAGGGAAATTCTTTTGGTGATTTTCTGCTGAGAGGTAAGGTGTAAAAGGGCCCACTTTTCTACATTATCAGAGAATCCATCTAAATTCCATCTTTATTTATTCATTTCCACGTTTCTTTCAAAATTTCAATCTTTGAAGTTTACCAATTTTCTGATACTGGTTTTAATTGTTACTATAAGTTGGGTACACCTAATTTTTGTTACAAATGCCACTTTCTAGTTGAAGTTCAACTACCAGATCTGGGTGTTGTTTGTGTCACCCTTTTTGGAATTTCTGCTCCAAAAGACGTTTCTGTGTTCAATAGAAATTCTTAGTTCTTTCAATAAGATTAGAATCCTTGTACTAGACCTATATAACTTCCAGTTTCCCTAAGTTTGTACTTTCTTCCTAGGAAATAGAAAAAATTACAACCCATACTTAATCCTTGTATAAGCATATAATGTGATATAATTATTTTATATAGAACCCTCAATCTTATTGAAATTTTATTCACCTTCTACCTTATCTTACTTCATTATCARTTGAGCTTTTTAGTTAAAGGTGATTGCTTTAGTAAACTTATTATTAAGGATTTAAGGTGACAAGAAGTTCAAGTAAGCATATCCTTTAGGCTGTCATTAAGTGAATGTAAATGTGTCTTTTTAGACTAAAGATGTGTTCTTAAACAAACCATTTATTGTGATTGGATTGGATTATTGGGGTGACCCACTTCTGGTTGGTGGGCTCTATCAAACCAATAAAAACCCATATCTTGTAAGAGTGAGGCTTGAAGATCCTCTTCTCATTTTTCATTTCACCCCATATTATAGTTTTTTGAGAAAGTGGGGTGTTGAGGAAGAAAGAGTAACACCTTTCATCAGCTTCATCTTTGCTTATAATTGCATTTCCTCAATTGGGGTTCTTTGCTTTGAGTGTCTCTTATCTTGTATTCCTTGAATAGATTATATTTCATCATTAGTTAAATATAAAGAAATCAATCTCTCCCACTTCTTGCCTAAATGCTTTTCTTCTTGGTCACTGGCATCTCCTTCTTCTTCTTTATAAACTCCCTCTCATTAAAACCACTTCCACCTTGGGCTAGTGATGTGAGGCTTTTACCACTTTGCTTTTGGAAAGAATTGTCTTTCATTCCCATTTACAAAGCTCTTAAAAAAGGGATCTTTGGTRGTTTTTGGGCATTGTCCTCTATTATGGCTATTAAACAGGGTACATCTAGCTCAAAGCTTGAAACTTTCCAAGAAAATGAGCAATTATCAGTCTTAGATTTGCCTGAATTAGCATTGGATTGTATTCTAGAGAAGCTGCCCCCTTCTGGGTTGTGTAGTATGGCAGCTGTTTGTAGCTCATTGAGAGAGAGATGCACTAGTGATCATCTTTGGAAAAGGCACATGGAGCAGAAATGGGGTAGGGTTTTAGGCCCTGCTGCAGACAGAGAGTGGCAATGGTTTATCGCCTCGAAACGAAATTCTAGCTCTTGTGCTGCAAAGCAATCACAGGGTTTGATCAAATTGATTTGGCAGGTTTGGCCTTTGTCATGGTTTACATCAAATTTTGACAAGGCTAATCACAAGGAATCAACTTCTCCTTTGGTTGATTCTGTTAAGTCCCGGTATTTGGCTCTTGAAAGCGGCAAATTCTGGTTCCCTGCTCAGGTTTTCAACCGTGAGGTATTGATCACAATCTCTAGTCCTAATTTCTTCTCTTTAATTGTGTCAATCTTAGTCATTACTGAAAATGGAGTGAGTTTATAAAATTAATCTTTGATATTTTGCAGAATGGTCATGTTGGCTTTGTGTTGTCCTGCTATGATGCTGAGCTTAGCTATGATCCTCAAACTGACACCTTCCAAGCAAGGTAAAACATTGCATATGCTTCAATTTTTTGATTGATTGATACACCACATCACATTTGTTTAGGCAAATGTTAGTTCATGCAAAACTGATCATTAGAAGAAGAATTTGATTCATGTACTAATATATGTGTGAAACTGGTTTCATTGTTGCAGGTATCCGCCCCATGGAAGAAGAGCGGTTGCAATCGAAAGCGGTATCCCATGGGAGAGGCTAAGGGCAGCTCCATTGGATACTCCTCCACATGACCTTCATGCATCTGTTTGCTTGAATGATCTACACCCTGGAGATCACATTGAGATCCAGTGGAGAAGGAATAAAGAATTCCCTTATGGTACATTCCACAATCTATACTTGTGTGTCATTATTGTAGCCGTGTGAATGCTTGTTGGATACTAGATTGAAATTGGTATCACTTAATAATGTTTAATCATTTGTTGATTAATTGTATTTTGGGTTTGAATGGATAATGATTAGTTCGGAACTTGGTTATGGTAGCTGGCATAGAGACTTTCCGTATGTTGAAGGGTAGTAACTCGTAGTTTTATTAGAAAATTTAAGATTACTACACAAATTTCCTTTAAGGATAGTAGAAGGGTGTTTCTCATTAGCATTGCCACAAATAGTATGCACAATTGACGAGTTTTTTTTTTTTTTTTTCAACTTATAAACTTTCTTCAATCTTGACGATTGTTCAAAATTGAAGGTTCAAAGTTTTACTCCTAAGTCCAATTTTGACCTATTTTTTGGTATTAATTTATAGAATGATGGTCGCATTATTAGGGATGAAGCAAGAATAAAAATTACTTTTCCAAGTTTGGTATAATGATTTCAATTTACAGACGGTATAATACACTATAAGATTGTTCTGTTATTGGGAAGGGTTGTTATGATTGTTAATGCACTAATGAGAATTTGTGTGTTGCTCAACTTTTGGGACTATGAATTTCTATTGGTGATCGATTCCGTCAACTTCTA
>SNQN01005353.1:5754-28047 GCA_008642245.1 Bassia scoparia | reverse complement strand
TAGTGTTCCAGTACGTGGATCAAAATATAGAAAGATAAGGGGAATCTAATCATTGCGTCGCTGAATCTTGAATGCCGTCAGAAAGTCCGCCGGGAAAATAAAGTACGCCGCGTATCCACGCCGTTCCCTGAGGAAAGAAAGAGAGACATCAGTCAGGGCCTACGGGATCAGGTTCCCTGGGGACCTACCTCCGAATGCTTAAGTCAGCAAAAAAGAGTAAGGAGAGAGAAGAGCAGAAAGAAAAGATCTGAGAAATTTTAGATATGAGAGATAGTACTTGTTATTTGTAAATCTCAGAATGAAAGTGTTGTATGTGTGTAATCCCTGTAATTTATACCAAGCTTCTATTATATGGACAAATAGGAGGGTCAACTTGGTAATTCTAATCTTGAACCCAGACAAATCTAGAAGCACTCTAACTGAATTCTGTTAGAAGCTTCTTAGAAAGTCTTTTGCCTGTTTACCTGGCCGGCTCAACCAAGTCGCAGATAATGGTCAATTACTTGTAATAATGGTATAATGGGCCTAGGCGCCGATGTCGCATCACTATAGTGGGGCTGGAACAATTTGCCCCATCACGTTTGATTCTTTTAAAGTAAAGCTCCTTTGCAGCTTAAGCTGTATCGAGCTAATAAATCGTGACTCTTGTAATTATTACACTATCTTCACTGACTTAGTATAAATCAAAATCCTATGTGTTAGCGATTTTAGCCCCTAACTTCGAGATAGATCATTAGGGTAAAATAGCACCGATTGAGAATGCGCAAATGCTTCAAACCCCTTGTAAATGCATATATGCACTAGGCTCTGTTAAAAGTCAAAGGCGATTTAGGACACATATTCGGATCACTTGGTTGAGGCGATCCAAGGGGAAAAAATGCTATTAGGAACCCTGGGGTTCAAAGCCAGGGCGTTTTAGAAACAATTATTCTTGGTCACCCTAATTGGCGCGATCCGAGATATCAACATGGTTAACAACCCTGGGCGTTAAAACCGGGAAAGTCGCAAGCGAGGGCGTTAAAGAAAGCAATTCACTTGGATCCCCTAGCCTGGGCGATCCAGAGAAGCGAAAAAAAAAAAAAAAACAATAAAGCCCCTGGGTATTTAAATCACCCAGGGCGTTGGAATGATGTTACTCGGATCCCTTAACTGGGCGATACGAGAAAGTAACATCTTAAACACCCTGGGGCGTTAAGACCCGGAGCGTTAGGAAGCAATTCGACCGGATCCCCTTTAGCTGGCATCCGAGAACAGGAAGAGCGGGGAAGGCATAAAGCCCTGGGTATTTAAATCACCAGCGGCGTTTAGAGGTGATTATTCGGATCCCCTTAACGGCGCATCCGAGAACAGTAACATGTATAACCACCCCTGGCGCATTAAAGACCCCAGCGAGATTCGATGCGTTAGGAAGCAATTCACTCCGGATCCCCTTAGCTGGCGATCCGAGAATAGGACGTGGAAAAGCAATAAAAGCCTGGAGTATTTTTAAATCACCAGGGCGTATTAGAAGGGATTACTGGATCCCTTACTGGGATCCTGAGAATAACGCATTGAAGCCCCCAGCTGTTCTTTAAACCTTAGAAGCGCGAGTGAGAAGGAATTTATTGGATCCCCCTTTAATGGGCGATCCGAGAATAGAACACAATTAAAGCCCCTAGGTATTAAATCACTAGGGCGTTTATAAGGAATTAACTCGGATCCCCTTAACCTGGGCAATCCGAAAGTTAGAAAAATAATTAAAGCCGCAGGTATTTTAATAACTTGGGACGGTTATAAGAAAATTACTGCGGATCCTTTAACTGGACGATCCGAGACAGTAGTACGTTGAGCCCCTAGGCGTGTTAAACGTCTGGGCGGTTAAGAAGAATTTATGATCCCTTCACTGGGTGCGATCCAGAGAAATAAGTCATAATAAAGCCCTAGGTATAATTAATCACCAGGGCGTTTATAAGAAAATTACTCCGGGTCCCCTTAACTTGGGCGATCCGAGAAGTAAAAATAATTAAAGCCCCCAGGACTTAACAACCTTGGGGCGGTTAAGAAATATGCGGATCCCTTAATTGGGCGATCCGGAGAAGATAGTACGTTGAAGCCCCTAGGCTAGTTTAACTAGAATTGGGCGCGTTAGATAGAATTTACTCGGATCCCCTTTCTCTGGGCGTTCGAGAAATAAATCATAATAAAGGCCCTAGGTATTAATCACCTAGGCGTTTATAAGAAAATTGACTCGATTTCCCCTTTAACTGGGCGATCCGAGAAATAGTTATATCAAAAATTATGAAGGAAGACTTTTCCTTTCTAATTCTTTCTTCATAGATCCTGGTACGAACACAAATTTCACGGCGGCATGAACAATAGGTACAGATCCCTAAGTTTTTAATACAGAAGTTCTAGGAAACATCCCACTTATTAAAAATCTGAGCCAGAAGTACAATCTAATATTTATTGTCAGAAAGTATACGTAATTCATACGGTATAATAACTTAATTTATCACGGCCTGTAAAGCATACCCCTTGATGGGCCTGATAGTACATGGAAAAACAGTAAAAAGGCCCAAAGCTCAAGATTATATATTGATGTCCCTTGCTCACTTTTCTCATCATTTTCATTCGCTTCAAACTGAAATTTCTAGAGAGAGAGAAAAACTCCCTAAATTACAAAAATCTCAAAGTTTTCCAACTTCGAATTCGGATTCCATGCTTTCCAGAAATTCAGCCAATGTCAGCTAGAGGCGAAAGACCTTGGCGATTTACAGTACTTCTTGCATTTCAATATACCCGGCCGATCCGAGAAATAGGTATTTTCTGAGGTTACTATTCTTGTCCCTCACCTTATATGGATCGTTTAACTTTAATCTTCCGTTAATGAACTTGAAGATGACTTCCTTTCAATAATAGGAAATGGGCGGCTATAGATGTATTCTATATAAAAAGACACCAACTGTTAAGTCGTATGAAAACCCTGTAGATATATAGATAGACTTCCAATTCGCAATGACCCGCAGTTTAGCCCAGAGTCTAGTGATCATAAAAAACGCAGTGATAGCCTATCTGCTGGGTTTGAGAGGCAGACAGGCATATAGACCCTAGGCGGCGTAGTGACCTTCGCACGGTAGCCGGAGGATGAGAAACATTGCTGAACTTTTATAATTATTTCTTAAATCAGGGATGGTGCAAGTAACTGTTGAGACGGAAGCCGACAGAGAATCCCCGAGATGAGGCATCCACTTCTAACGCCTGTTGGGGCTAAAGGTTATAACCTTGTTCGACATTTTAGAAACTGGTTGGGTCAGTGGAAGTAATAGGCGAGAGATTAGCTTTTCGTTATCACCTTCCCAATGATTTCCTATCGTATTCGGGAACCAAAGATCGGTAACAACCCTTCTCCGGTTGTATATAGCTGTTTTTTATTCACTTAGAGTTAGGGAATTAGATTCGCTTTGCATCTTTCATTGTAGAGCTTCTGCATGCGTATAGAATTAAACCTAGGCGATGATATGCCAAATAGTAATATCCCATTCTCTCTTTCAATCGCCTTGCCGAATTGCTTGAGGTTACGCATCCCTTAGTCTTGTGGCGTAACATGTTTTTCTTGGTGGAATCCAAAAAAGACTACGGAGAAGGTTGGTTTGGGAATTCAGGACAAAAGGTTCATAAAGATCCTTCAAAGACTGTTTAACAAAGGGTTTAGAGGAAATTTCTTTTTCTAACCAATGGCGATGGCGGAATATTCCCAGGAACCGGTAGACCAAGCTCCCAACTTTCTCTTAAACATGATGTTCGACAAATGTTCCACCCAAGAGTGTGACGGGCCGTGTAATCTGCAAAACACAAAATATCCTTGACGCATGGTGTGATGAGTGTTGGTTCCCGAGTCGCTGGGTGCACAGTGAAAACTCTTTTAGGGAGTTTTTCTTGTCTTATGTCGGCTCAGCAGGGCGTATAAGGGGGTATGATCTTTCTTTGTTTTGTACGCCTTTAGCTTTCTTAATCCGTGCTCTTATCTTATTTCCTTTGGCAAGAGTTAGCCATCTCGCAGATTTTACAGACAAAGATGATGAATAACAACAACATGAAAATCATTCGCTTCTGCTGGGAAGTGATGAGGAAGGAACGGTCCAAGTTCCTTCAACGCGCCTCCGTAAGTTCGCTTGCTCACTTGTGACTTTTTTCCTTTGGTTCTTATCTCACTTGTTACTTCTTGCAGAAGAAAATTCCAAAAAGGCGCCTCGCTGAGAGATGGCGGAAAATGATGAGGAGGGTGGTTGAAGCCGACTCACCTAAATGATGCTTTGGTGACGCGACCCCACCACTGAGGCCTTTTGCTGGTTAAATCGATTAAGCCCTTGGGGGCTTGAAGCCGGGGACGAATGAAGAGCACTCTTCCGAGAAACTGAGGACGAGGTGCAGGGTCCAAGGGGGCGACAACGAAGTTGCCAATGAAGAAGAGGAGGAGAGGCTGCGAGTATGCTTGGCCTTCGTTCACTGACTCAGCCAATGGGAGGTAACTGCCTAGGACCATCAAGGGCGGTCACTCATAATGCATTCGATGTAGCAGGCGGGATGCCCGAGGTCATCAAAGAAGGAAAAAGAGAATTCTTTATCCTTTGAGGGAGACTTTCTTTGATGTAGTTATTCATTTAATTATTACTTTCGACTAGATGTTCTCGCGTTTGTCTTAACACTTTAGCTATTATTTCAACTTTTCAGGCAAGGATTCATGGATTTGGCTGAAAGTTTACGGCCAGACTTTGGCGAATAAGGCATTCTTTCCCAGGAGCTTGAGGCGATCAAGAGGAGGTCAAAAGAACTTAACTGAGGGCAAATGACGCCTCAATCTTCTGCATGACCGCACCTGCGGCTGGCCAACGCCAAAGCTTCGAATGGCTGGGAAGGCAAGGAAAGATTGCTGAGAAGCGCGAAGAAGAAGCTGAAATGACTTGAGCTCAGTTCGCATGGAGCTGGAAAACCTGAAGAAAACGCCTCCTTTTGCTGAAGGCCCTTGGATCCTGACTCATAATCCAAGCAGTGGCGAGATGGGCCTGCCGGAAAAAAGTGGAGGGATGAAGCTGCTCTGAACGCTTCTTCTAAGGTTTCTGACTATCAAGACAAGATGCTTGGCTGCCGCCGAGAAGGTCAGCCGGGAAGAAGGAGGAATCCTGCAAGCTTCCAAGACTGATTGCTGCCGAGAGAGCCAAAGCAAAGGAGAAGGTCAGAAAAGGCAGCTCAACCTGAGCAAGAGACTGAGCTCGCTCGTAAAGGCGCGAGCTGAGGAGGCTCAAAAAGGCGATGGTGAGGCAGCTCGAAGGGCGTGTTGAAGTTATCAAAAAGGCTGTGATGATCTAAGGAAGTCCTCTCTGGCGGCTCCAAAGGCATTTCCTTCTTCTGGTGGGAAAGTGTTTTCCACCGCCTCTGGCATGAAGATCAACCTAAAACGATCTTTTCAACAGAATCGGTACCGTCAGTTGGGTTGATCCGGCGAAGAAGACAAAGAACTGTTGTCAAGCACCTGGCGTCAAGCCGCCTTCTGGGGTAAAGCCGAAGAAACAGGGCAAATCTCCTCCAACGCCCAGTGATTTTAACTTATATTTTTTGACTATATTTTGTTCTGATATATTTTGGCCTCAATGCACTGATGTTTAACATTGCATCATTATTTGCACTTTATAATTAAATTTGCATATGCTTTGAACACTCTGATGTTTTTATTACCATATACTTTGAACTGGTTCGGCCATGCACGTACATATTTAAAATATGATAATCATTAAGTATGAAGTCTTACGACGCTAGACGAATCGGGACTTAGTTAAATAATAAGCTTAACTTTAGTAACAACGCTCTTATTAGGCGATTCAAAATATCTCATATGCAGATGCACCTTGGGTTTAAGAAAAACAAATCCGAAAAGCAGATATAGGCGAATCCATTAATTTGTGTCAAATGACTATGGGCTTATGTTCGGCGTGCCAATGTAACTATGAATAGCCTTAAAATAAGCGATCCGAAAGGCAGGATTGATTATATACTCCATATTCATTTCCCGAAATAAACAATTGAGCCAAGAGAGATACCTTCATGGACGATCCGGGAAATGATTAATTTTTTCAAATAATAACCACTTAAAGGATGCTCCTTAAATGGCGATCCGTAAATAGAGAAAAATCATTTCCAGGAAAATCTAAAGTTAAGATGCATTTAATTGGGCGATCCGTAACTGAGAATAATGATTTCCGGATTTCCCCGAAAATAACCAATTAAGCCAGGATGCCCTTAAATGGCGATCCGAGAATAGAGAATAATTCTTCTTCAAAGGGAACAATTAAGCAAGGAGCCCTTAAATGGGCGTCCGTGAAAAAGCTTATGATGGCAAAAGGTAATTTTTAGAGAAATCTGCCAGGGGGAGGTAGTATCTTGTCATCAAGCTGTACCTAAACGCCCCTGACAGTCTTTATTATTGCACTTTGATTACGCAAATCATTGTCATTTCAATTTACAAATAACCCCAACCATTGTTGAACAGTACATACAGTAGTAATGCCCCTACAGTGATGTGATCAATATGTAAAAAACGCCGTAGGTTGTCTGCATTCCATGGGCGTGGCAAAGGATACCTCAAATCTGCAATGCCTGAAGTTGCAGGCAAATGAACCTCAGTTATCTGATATGGTCCTTCCCAGTTAGGGTCAACTTCCCATCTTAAATCCTTGCAGTACTTTTCAACCTTTCGCAACACCAATCGCCTTGGCAGAATGGCGGGGTCCGCACACGGTTATTGAAGTACCTAGAATTATTTCTGGGCTTGTAGCAATGGACTGGAGAAGGGCGTTTCCAGCGTTCAGGCAACAAATCCAAATCCCCTTCTTAGAGTCTTTCATTAGCCCCATGAATCATAGTAGGTAATTTGGGCGAGGAAGCGCCAAACCTCCAACAGGTAAACAGGCTTCACTCCCAACACAAGGAGAATGGCGTGTGGCCAGTGGACTCCTTCGTAGTTGTTCCTGGCGGACCAGAGACTCCAGGGAGCTCGTCCAGCCAGATCCTTTAGGCCCCTTCCTAGTTTGGTTTTTAGGCCGAAATACCTTGTTTGCGGCTTCTGCTTGGCCGTTGGTTGTGGTCGGCACAGACGGCTGTAAATTTGGCCCGTATAAACCGAATTGCTCACAGTAACTGTCGAGTGGACTCACTCTCGAATTGCCTTCCATTTCGCGATTAGCACCTTGGTATTCAAAACGAGTGATAATATTTGCAGATAATTGTTGGATTCTTCTCAGAATGGTGGCCAACGGTTCCGTTACGATCCATCTTGGTGAAATAGTCATGGCGACTATAAGAACTTTTTGACCGGATGCTGGTGGATAATGGTCCAACAAATCGCATCCCCATGATAAAAGGTAAGGTAGGAGGATTCGGCAGACAAATTTGTGGCAGGGAGGCGAGATGTCGGATCAACTGACACTTTCACAATTTCTGTGACAAGCTCTTGGCGTCCACTCTTTAGAGTGGCCAGTAAGAAACCTGACGTAAGCCCTTTCCCGCCAATGTCGAAAGCCTGATGGCTCCACAAGCCTATCATTCGTGAATCTCTAACGGCAGATGTAATCCCTTCATCTGGCGTAACAACACTTCAACACGGATGAGTAAATGACTTTTTGTAAAGTCTTCCCTCCGTGCCAGACGGAACCAACGTGAACTGTTTACGGACCTATCAGCCTGCTTATCGTCCTGTGGTAACATCGCCTTTCTTCAAATACTTGATGATTTGATCCATCCAGGTTCGCCACGGTCCAACAACCGCCATGGTGTCATTTTATTGGTTTTTAAGAACTCCCAAGTATAATTTCGGTGACTGCGTTTTCTGCGAACTTGCTAACCCGAGAATAAGGCATCAGGCTGTTGTGGTCATCGGATCGAGGGATGTGCTGAATGCTAAATGCTTCAAATTTCTCTTTGAGGAAAGTCACTTTGCCGAAGTACATTTTTCTGGCATCTTCCTTGGCCTAAACTCTCTTTAACTATGGCTAACCACCAATTGAGAATCCGTTTCACCAAACATCTTCTTTAGCCCCACGGAGCAGCACATTTGAAGCCCTAGTTATAAGTGCCTCATATTCTGACTCGTTATTTGACTGCACGAAACCAAAACGAACGGCGTACTCACGTTCGCCCAGGTCGGTTTTGGATCAAAAATCCAGCCCACTCGCCTCCTGGTAGATGACCATCGACAAATAATTCCCAAGGATTTGTCAGCCTTAGGAGGGGGCCGATTTGTACAATTCAGTGATGAAGTCGGCCAACGCCTGAGCCTTAATCGCCTTCTGGGTTCATACTCCAACCATAATCTGTAATTCATGCGGCCGCACTTCGTCATCCGATTGGAATGATTTCGGCCCTTCAATGACTTTCGTATAGGCTGTCCTGTGAGAACTGTAATTGATGGGCTGGAAATAAGGTTTCAACTTTCTGCTTGCAATTCAGCGAGGGCATATACTATCTTTTCATCGTTGAATATCTTGATTCAGCTCCTCTGTAAGGCATGGCTAACAAATACACGGGTGCGGCCTTGTCCCTTCGGCGACCAAAACTGACTTGTAGCATATCCTGAGATACAGTAACGTACAAGGGTTTTCGGCATTGGTGAACAGCTTTGGTATCTCCGAGAGATGCTTATTTAAGCTCCTGAAACGCCACTTCTGCTTCTTCATCCCATTTGAATGTGGACCTTTTAAGGTCTTAAAAACGCAAGAAATCTTATCAGGCGATTTAGACAGAAACGTCCCAGTGCCCATGCAACCTGTTTAACCGTTTTGAACCTCCTTTACACTCTTGGGGATGCAATGTCCAAAACAGCTTGTATTTTATCTGGATTCGCCTCTATTTCCGCGTTCATCTACTAGAAATCCAAGCATTTGCCGCATGAACACCAAAAACGCACTTTTTTCGGGTTCAGCGCTATTGAATTTCCTTAGGAATTCAAATGTTCCCTGAGATCAGCAAATGGTCAGATACTAGCTTACTCTTAACAATCATATCATCACGTAAACCCTCGATATTTCGGCCATCTGACCGTCAATATCTGATTTAGCCAACCTCATGATAGGTGGCCGGCGTTTTTAAGGCCGAAGGGCATCACCTTATAAATGAAAGCCTTGGTTTTGTAATAAAGGCATGTGTGCCTATCCTTTCTGCCAAATTGGTATCTGATATAACCAGCAATTGGCGTCCATGGAAATAAGAGTGCATGCCTGGGCAGTAGATCACAGTTTATCAATCTTTGGGAGGGGATAATCATCTTGGGCAGGCCTTGGTTGAGATCGTGAATCAACACACATTGCCGTACATTGGTTTCTTGACCAGCTACAACGTTGGCAACCATTGGCGGTATACTGAGCATTCACTGAATGAAAGCCAGCTTCACAACTTCTTGACTTCAGCGGCTGCCGCAACACCTTTCTGCCCCTGATGTCGCAATTTTTGCTTCAACGGGTTTATAACCATCTTTGATGCTAAGTTTGTGTTGGCATTACTTGGGAGAGTTCCCGGATTTCAAATTTACGTAAAAGGAAAATATCTCGGTACTCTTGAGAATATTGAGTTTTTTGTACCTTATCCTTTATCAAATTAGCCCTATCTGACTGTGTGAGCGGGGTCTTCGTCAATCGCCACTCTCATGAGAGTCCAAGGGTTGTGGACGCCCATCCTCTTGGGGTTATCAGCCAAGTCACATCCTTGGTGCTGTAAAATCTGGCTCAACTCCTTCGCTTCTTTCGCCTGAGGGGTTTCTTCAACTGTCGGCCGCTACGAGAGGTATTCAACATAGCATTCTCTCCGTGGCAGATTCTGGTGCCATATAATTTTCCAACTTTCCCATATCGTTCAAACTGCAACAAGAGCTGATTAAGTTGATATTGCGGAAGTTTGCTTGACTTGATTGAGGCAATGGCCGTCACAATGATATGTATTGTAGGCAAAGGCAAATTACAAACATAAACTGACATCAAACTTTTGCCATGACCTTTCTCGGCCTAGCCGGACAGGCAGACGAATTGTCCCCTTCGAAGATACATCTCTGACGCGCCGATCCCACTAGGGGTTGCGCCAAAGGCTCCAGCTTTTGCCATTTCCACAATCTGAGTTGCTTTACACATCAATGTAATAATGTCAGATGGGCTGCAGAATCAACTAGCACTCGCCGACCTTAGGTGGCGACCTTAATCTCACACTACCAAGGATATCATGTGGCAGACTTAACGGATGGGAGGGATTTGTTGTCAAAACCATGGTAGGGGCAGGGTGGATGGGCGCTCCTAGCAACGTCTAGCACTTGACTGCTTAGTTATGAAAATGTTGCTTCGTCCCGTGTTGCTTGGACCGCCTGAGGCTAAACACCGCTATAACGCCCCACCATGACATCAGTATCATTGCTTCCCAGCTGGTCGCATGCTTCTTGTTGTTATCTTTATTAAGATATCGTTAATTTCTTCACTCTGCTAGCTTATAAGTGCCTTCAACTCGTTCAGTTTTTCGAGTAGTATGTCGCACAGTCCTCGGTGATTTAGACATAAATTCCTTGTTCCTTTTATTCATCGGCTGCTGGACTGGTCGGCTGGCTTTTCGAGGCTATTACTCCTTCTTAATGTCAAGGTAAATTTCTCTTCTATTCGTTGTTACCTCGGGTCAACGCCATCATACGTTCTTTTCCTTCTTATCACCATCAGAGCGATATCCTTCGATCGCCTCCACCTCTGATCCGGCCCCCGTTTCCGGTCTGCATTATCGGACTCTTCCTTGCTAGGGAGGATCGCTATTATTCGCCTTGAGCTCTGATGTAACGTTGTGCATCTCATGGCGACCGTAATACTTGGCGCCATCTTGATCATCAAATCTTGCTTGAACGCCAGGTCGCAATCCGGTCAGGCAGTGAGGCGATGCTACTGGATCTGCAAATTGGAAATCTCAATAGACGTCCGTGTTAAAACGTTTTATATAATCTTCCAACTTTCGCCAGGCTCTGTTTACACTAGCTCATGAGAGCAACGTGGTAACCTGATGGCGTTTTCCTGCTATGAACTGCTGGCGAAACAATGCTTCAAAACAGTGAAATTGGTGATGGCGGAGGGGAGTTCGCTAAAGCAGGGTGAGCGCCATTCCTGTCAAAGTCGTAGGGAAAAAATTTCACCAAGACGCTCACACATACCGTTTGAACTCCCATTTGGCCTTATGGCCGGCCATATATGATCAATCTGGATTCAGGGTTCCGTCAAAAGGATCCATAGTTGGAATCTTGACTTCCTCCTTCCACCGTATCAAGAATCTCCTACTGAGAGGGTGGGAAGTTAAGAAATTCCCTTGGAACACTCTCTGCCACAGTTTCTGAGTTACCTCTCCGAGCTAGCTCTCCTCTGTGACGCCTATGCCTACTGGATCGCCGTGCGTTAGTCCGTTCGGGTTGGTGAGGCGACGTGTTGAATGTCGTCGTGTTTGGCTGAACGCCGTGCTGGTGATCGCCGGTTGACGAACGTCCGAGCAGTGAGCGAGACATCCTAGGCGACTGGACTTTGACTGGTCTCGCCTCGCTCGCGTCTGAATTGTTTATGATTCCTGGCATCACGGATGATCGGCGTAGGGCGCCTGACTCCTAGACGCCACAGTATGCCTATGCTTTGCTCAGTGCGAAGCTGGTCTGGGAGCCGTAACTCGCGATCGTAGCGACTGGTCCGCACCTTATTGGGCTAGGCAGGGGCGAATTGTGAGAGTGCCGTGCGGATCCATGGGATCGGCTGGCAAGTTAAGGGCATGGCGGCTCCTCACAATTGTCCCCTCACGAACTACCTGCTCAAACGCCCAGGCTGCGGGGCTTTCTGCACGGACCTGGCTGCGGAACTTCTGGCATGGACAGGCCGTGGTACTGGCACGGCTTCTGATTTCTGGCACGGGGTGCTCCAGGATTTGCGCGGCTCACATAATAGCAAAATGTGATCCAAACCTCTGATCAAAGCACTTGAACTGATGGTAAAATTTTGCTGGCAAGATCAGTCAGATCTCTTCTGGTAACTCTCTTGAACTGGTAAACTTCTTGAGGATGAGATTGAAATCTCCTGATTTCTGGCATTCTCCGATATTCTGAGATTCTTCAACATGGCGTTTCCGGCGACGAACTACTGGTGAATTCTTGCATCTCTGCTTCTTGATCTGTGTTCCACAGCGGCGCCAATTGTTCCAAGTACGGAAATTCAAAAATAGAAAGATAGGGAATCTAAATCAATTGGCGTCTGAATCTTGAATGCCTCAGAAAGTCCGCCGGAAAGTAACGCCGGTGATCCACGCTCGTCCCTGAGGAAGAGAAGAGCAGTCAGGGGTTCCCAGGGGTGTTCCTCCCTGGGGGAAACACCTCCGATGCTTAAGTCAGGCAAAGAAGGAGAGAGAAAGAAAGAATCTGAGAAATAGGAGAGAGTAGTAACTTTGTTTTAAATGTAAAATCTCAGAATGAATAAGTGTGTAAATCCTGTAATTTGATACCAAAGCTTCCTATTTATAGACAAATAGAGGGCAACTGGTAATTCTATCTTGACCCAGAAAATCTAGTAAGACTTTCTAACTGAAATTCTGTTAGATAAAGCTTCTTAAGGAAAGCTTTGCTGTTTGCCTGGTCAACCAAGTCAGTAATGGCATACTTGTAATAATGGTTAATGGGCCAGGCCCAATACATAGTGGCTGGAACAGTTAGACATTGATAATCTACATTGGACGATAGTGCCAGCTCTATGTTTAGTGAAATAGTAAATGATTCTTCCGTGACTTTAATTGGCATTGCATTGCATTCGCATTTCATTCGACCCATGGTTTTAACTTTTTTGCGTATGTCATCAAATCGGCGTGTAATGCATCTTGTCATTTTTCAATGATTCACGGTGTTTAACTTATTTTTAACTTTTTATTCAGAAAAATAATTTCAGATGATTCTGATATAAAAATTAAGTTCAGCTCATAAAATAAATTAAAAGAACAAACTTAGTATTTTCTAATTAACAAACATTTCAGAACAAGAAAGATAAGTTCAATTGGAGAAGATAAGACATAGTTCAACTCATCACAAAACAATCATTGCGAGAAACTAATTGTTTTCATTTTGGCCCAAACTACCTACAATTGCATTTCTTTGTTGACATAGATACCTAGTTGCATTCAGGGCATTGACCGCTCTTTCTGACGTTGACTTTGTCACGTGAGGGATGTGACTTTCATTTAAGCTATGTTTTGTCTCGTTTGGCGTGCTGAATGATTTCGAAAAAAATACCTTATTTAAATGTTTTCGCGTAATTTTCCTTTATGATTAAATTGAGGTTGGAATTCGAAAAATGATAGACAATCTCGATCGATCGTTAGGTTGCCTCGATTTGCTACCTCCGAATGATCTTCGACAAACGAAAAAAATACTTATTTATGTTTTCGGGGTACTTTTGTCTTTATTTGGTTGAATTTGAGGTCGGAATTTGAAAAATTGATCAAATCAATCTCGACGACGGTAATGAGGTAATACTATCTCGATTTGCGTGCCTCAAAATGATTTCAAAAAAAATATCTTATTTAATGTTTTCGGGGTCAATTTTGTCCTTTTGATCGAGTTTGAGGTCGAAATTCGAAAAATGATCGAATTAATTTAACATGACGGTAAGTAGGGGTTTAAGGGAAAAGAATATTGGTCAACAAAAAAAAATGAATTCAACGGTTTGAAATTAAGTCAACGCCGAAAAGGGTGGTCAAACGCCTGAAAATTAAATAGATAGTGGTAAAAGAAAATACAAATGTAGGTAGTGGTTGGGCAAAAGTTAAAAAGTAGGTAGTTCTCGAGAAGTTGGGTGAAATGTAGTAATTTTAAGCAAAAATAAATACAAATTTAGGCCCAAAATACTTCATGTTTGTCTGCATGTATCAGATTTGCCTTGTGTGAGATTCTTTAATTGGCATTAATAGGAAATGATTGGTCAGCGAGGATTTTTAGGGAATAACTTAGGTGAGGGTTTGGAATATACTAACACAGAATGAAGTTGAATGATAGATGAAACATTATTCTATTTTAGGTGTTCAACTCACGTCGCAACCAAAGATGTCAATAACATATTAAATTTTAAAAACACTTAACATTATTAGAAATATATAAAAATATTTAAATTTAAATACAAATTATTTACATGCAAATTAAATTATATTTAAAAAAAACTTAAATAAAATAAAATTTAATTTAAATCACTTTAAATTCAAATACAAAAATTAAACTGCATAAAAAATTAAGCAACATATATAAAAATTATGACCCAAGTCACCAACATGTTCTTATAAGTTACTATTATTTCATAGATTTTCTTACTTTTTTCCCCCAAATAGTATAATGGCTAAATGCACACAAATAATATGGACGATGGAGTATTAAAAATGGACAGAAGTGTATGTATTGCTAGTGGTATTATGTAGATCTTGAAGGACACAATATGGGAAAAATAACAATTTCTTTAATAAATATTACTCCTCATTCTTTTGTTTGTCTCATTTCCTGAAATGAAATTTTCTAAAGTGTTTTTATCTTGTTTAAAATCTTTTTTTATTCTTAACTCAATTTTAATTACCTTTCCTGGTAAAATTGGGCCATTATTTATTTTATTTTTTCATTATCTAATTAACAATATACTTAAATTAGATCATCACCCCTTCTTATTTTCCTCCGCAATTTTTTCTCCCATTCCACCTTAAACTTATTCTTATATGTTTATGTATTATTTATGATTTATTATTGCACAGAAATTATAAGAAAAATTTAATTAAGGTTAATATTGTACTTTGATAAACTTTAAACATTTATTGATTGATATACAATATATAATTTCTATTTTTATCACAAATAACATTATTATGAAATAATCACATTTAAAAAATATGTTTTGATTTTATTTACGGTTTATTCGTATTTTATTTAAAAATGCGAGCATTTGGCTCGACTATTATCTGTATTAATAAAAATTTTTTACACCATTAATCTATATTCTCCCAAAATCACTTGTCAACACACATTTATATCTTTTCATTTATTATAAAAATTCAATAACTCTTATTTTCATGGTAGAATCTTAATAAATTAACAAGTACTTCTATTAATTAAAGATTCAAGTTTTCTTAGGAAAATTGATGGGAATCAATCACACATTTATCTTTGGTGGTCTTCCTAGATTAAAATTGAGGTCATCACCTTAATTTTAGAATATCCACTTTGTACCTAATCTTTTATAATGTTGCCCATGTGCCATAACCGGATTTAAACTTGGTTGGTACCTTCTAATAGGTCAATTTAGAAGACTGTCATTTTCTTATTGGTTGAGGTTTTTTAATTTTAATTTTACCTATCTCTCCCTTCACCAGTCAACACAAGCTCACGTCACTGCCACCAATAACATAACCCACCACATCCACATCCGACCTCAACATTTACAATTTTACACCTAATAATCACCATCAAATAGCCACACCTAACAACAACCGCCTCCACAACAGACGAAACCAAATTGGCTAGACAATCGATCCCAATCCAATGATATACAATGAGGATGAGAATGAAGATAATATATGTGGTGGGGCTATCAATTAAAGCAAAGAGATAGTATCATCACTCTGTAGATTAAAAACAAATCGAACAACAACTGAAGACGAATAGAATTAGGGTCTAGAGGATTTCGATCTAATAATACGCATGATCAGAACAATAGAGAGAGAATAGAAGATGAATAGATCTACATTATTATATTACTTGTATTGCACCTATATATTGTTTCCCCATACATTAATCAATATATTGAACATAACATACCTAGATAAAACTTCTAATAACCTGAATAACCTAATGGTACTTGGAACCTTAAGGTCCAATACCTCTAAGAGGAAAAAAGGGTTTTAGGGTTCGTAGAGTTTTTAGGGTTTAGATGTCAAGAATCAAGAGAGAATAGAGAAAATAGATCTCATTATTATTACTTGTATTGTTTGTCATACTGTTTCCCATACAATTTACATCAATATATATTCTATTATATAAGCTAGGGAGGAGCAATGGTGTCCCCTTGGAAAAGACTTTCTACCGCTTAAATAAAAACAAAAACACGCTTACATAAAAAGTTTCCAATACATTCTTAATTTATAACTAGGGGTGTTATAAGGAAAAGCTTGAACGCAATCTATTGTGTTAAAGGAGAAATTTATGGCCTAAAAATTAATGGATATATACATACGAATTCAAGTATTTTTCAATTATTATATAAAAATATATATAATTTCTTTCCGTCCATCTTAAGCATTCGATTGGAAATATTCATAGTCTCATTTTATTGAGGCTATATTTCACATATTAAATTTCTATAGAGTTTGTTGGTAGAAAGAAAATGGGTGGAAAGGAAGGGCAGTGGAAGAAAATATCACACTTGTCGTCATTTGGTTAAAAAATAGCGGGAAGAAAGGAACTGAAAGGAAATTAACCTAACATTTGTTGATTACGCCCACATTATTACGTATTTAGTAGCTGATATATTCACTAAACAAAATGGGGGAATTGAATAAAAATGGTATGCCAAATTAGACGTCAAACAAAATATCATTTACTAATTACTAGTCACAACTCACAAGTAGTCGTAGTTGTTTAAACTGAAACAAAAAATTATTAGAGCATTATTTAGTTTATTGATTAAATTACTTTATGGATCTTATTAGTTATTACATTTCGCGAGCTATATAAACCCAGCTCAATTAGTAGTTAGTAGCTCATATAACTTAGCTTGCTCTCTTCAAATTACATTCGGTTGAGAACAGCTTAATAAGTTTAATAATAATAATAATAATAATGATGATGATGGTGGTCGGAATAGTCCAAGTGATATTGTTGTCATTAGCAGCTGTGCCCTTATCAGCACAACGAGTTCCGTGCTCTTTGGACTTTGCAACTTGCGTCGAAACCGCTAGGACTCAAAACTATGCCCCGACGGCAGTGCAGCCCTGTTGTGAAGATATATCAAAGTCTATCGCAGACGAAAAGCCTTGCTTCTGTGGCTTCATTGGGACATTACTCACGCAGGAAAATGCAGAAACTATTTTAAATGGTATTTTCGGAACTTGCAACATTACTGATAGTGCAAGCACAATCTGCGACGGTACGCATACGTTTTCTTTGACCAATTTCTAGTCTATCCGGTGGATACACTAAAATTACGTATTTAATGGCAGTATTGTAATTATGAAGAAAATACAATTAATGTTAATGACTCCTACAGCAGTGATTAACGGTAGATTGTGGTTCCCTGGTGGTGAAAACGACAAACAGGTAGTTGCTGGAATGAGATAACCCCTTGCTTGGAATCTGCTAAAGCTCAAAACTACCCAGCGGCTGCCGTGTCGCTGTGTTGTCCATCGATAGAAAAGGCAATAACCACTGAACAGGCGTGCTTCTGTTATGGTGGGGCAGAGATAACTACTCAAAGCASCGGCCTCCCCATTTTCAATTCTGTTATTCTTCAAACATGCGGCTTCACTGCAACTTTGAACCAATTATGCTCTGGTATGCATGTATATAGTGTATTTCCATGCATTTTAATTATGACGATTATTAAGATGAATTTAAAAAGAGGACACCACTTGATGATTATCCCTTTTTTTGATACTTAAGTCAATGTAATTTCACGTCAATTAATTAGAATTTCTTTTTCTTTTACAGAGATAATTAGCCCACCCTAAGCGGACCAAGGAGACTCGCGCTAGCGTCAAGCACTAGAATATGACAACATCCATGRGAGTTATCTATTAAGCAAGCTTTTGTTATATAGTTATAAATAAATTTTGCTCGCTTCTGCTCCATATCAATAAATAAATTTCTATTGTAAGTACAAAATAATTAATAAACTATGGTGCTTGTGTGTTGTCGCCATGTGGGGCCTCTTTCCCTCATTGTGAACCAAAAACAAATGTGTTGGATGCTTATATGATGTGTCACGCTGACGGAGCTCCAACTAGGATCGTATAGTAATTAGATAATTCCAATCGAGACTATCAATATAAAAAATCTGTAAAGACCAAATATCCTTATCTAACTGAGGTATACTAGTATAGTGGAGTAAGTAATGCGGTCGAACCAGCAAGAATGACATAACAGAAAATACGTGCTCAGTTTAGAATTATCTAAATTTGAGTTTGTAGAAAGCAATACTTTGAAAGTGAGAAGTCAACTTGTTGGAAATTGAGCTAAGCTAAATATTGAACTAGAACACAAGACGAATTGAAATCAATATATTCGCTAAAGACACCTAGGTAGTTACTATTATTGCCCATTCTATATTAAAAGAAATTGTGCAAATCAAAGAATTCATCTCAAAATCCAACAAATAAAGATGTGTAATTAGAATTTTGAGTTTTGAGCGATTATAGTTCGTGAGGAAAAGTTTCCTCTCTCACTTATCTGCTCTATCAGTACTTTCTCTCTACTTGCTCATTGGCCAATTGTTTTTTCTCAACATAATCTTTTACCTTCTACAGACAACCATTAAAAAATGTGAAAAATTGTTAATAAATACCTCTCTTTTGGGTCGTATTTGAAAAAATACCCCATTTCAAAAATATTTCTATTTAAATAGCGCGTCTTGTTCCTCAACTTTTCTTCCATCTTGGTTTTCTGGTACCTTTTTTAACGAAATCTTATAGATTCCGTTATGTATTATCTATGTTAAATGTTGTGGCCCGCTACTAACCCCCTTGTCCATAGTTACTTGCCATCCGCGGACCACCATGTTGAGCGATGCCTCTAACTTGTTGCTGGCCTTTCCATCAAGCCACCACAAACCACAATTTGCACCCACCGCTGTACCATCCTATTTTTCGAGCCATCCGCCTCCACATGCGACCCAGACCAACGACCCAACATTCGAGCCGGACAACCCAACATTTCGAGTAGCCCACCATTTCAACACCACACTAACACTACACAATCCACCATGAACTTCACCACGCGACACCACTTGCATCCGAGCTCTACCACCCATCATGTCACCGTCCTTCTCCCTCCCTCGTCCTCCCCCTCCTGCAATCTGTTTGCTCCCCCTTCGAATCCACGCAATATTCAGAGAAGCCCACAACCGACCACTCGTCCACTTAATATGCTTCGAGTCACAAACCACCAAGCATTCAAACCACCACCCACCTATTCAAACCACCCTCACCCACGCAATATATCGAGTTACAATCCCCGATACATTTCGAACCTACCCACCCACCATTCAAACTCAACCACCACCAATATTCGAGTTCACAATTACATGTGATATGTTCGACTGTTATTCATGTTCTCAAACCTCCTGGTCGAGTACTTCGAATTTTGTTCTTCCAGAGTCCGAGGGAGAATGTGTTAATTTGTCTGTTTGGTAAAACGGAAAGTTAAAGAAAAACATTTAAGAACCCCCACCAGCCATTCGAGCCACAAACTACCATCAACACCCACCGTTTGCCCACCATATCATATCCGTGGAAGCAGACACACCCATTCTACTCGTGCGTGTGAGCCCACCACGCGTCACCCGACTCGTCATCCACCCCGTCCTGACCACACCACCATTTCAAACCCTATTTACGGCGTACCACCAATTCGATCCACCACACCCCGTTTACGCTCACCACCAATAACCACTCGCACCCACCAAATTGACCCACCATCCACCAATTGACCCTGCTGGCCGAATCACTTACCACAAGATCCATTGAAGATAAAATGGATGAATCAAGAAGTACACAGGACGTAAAGAAAGGGAGAAAGGAGTCAAGTGAAGGAAGAGAAAAAAGGGGGAGAGCGATAAAAGGTCAGAAGAATATCGGGGAAGAGGAGAGAGAAAATGAGAGGGATTTGAGGGTGATAAATGACGCTAGGTGGGCAAAATCTAATTTCCTACCTAGACAACCCACTCACAAAATGAACTTAATAGGTTACGAAACCAAAAAAAATTGAGAGAATAGGGGTATTTAAATTAAATATTTTTGAAAGGGGTATTTATATTTCAAATACGACCTGCAAGAAGGGTTATCTTAATAATCAATCTTTTCCAAAAAAATTATCACTACTCTCTCTCGCTACTTTTTCCTATACCCACCGATATTTACAACATATCTTTTAATTTTTTCTCACTCCTACTTTTATATTAAACAGAATTTAAGTTAATAAATATTTTATAACTAATGAATCACGATTAGTTAATAAACTCAAAATAGTTTGTAAACAAAAATTATTTAACGTTTATAATGTCATTAGTAGATAATTGGAAATTACATAATTATTTTCATTAATCATTAATAGATTTTGTAAACAACAAACAAAAAAATACACCAGAACCACTATCAATGAAATTATTGGAATAAGCAGATCTCAACAAATCATCGACTAAAAATTTCAAAAACCTCTGACCATTAGTCATGCTTAACAAGAATATTACAGAAACTTAACCATCTCACCTCACTGTTTCGTGCGTGCCGATGCGGTAGTTGTTTGCCAAATGTGTTCTATTCAAATCACATTTAGAATGCTGAAATGTTTTTTCCTGTCACGAACAAGATCACCCTTTCGATTGACGGTACGCCTTCGTATAGTCAATGTTGCCTCTTTGGTCTCGTCTTCCGACATTGAATTTCCAATGTTTCGTTCTAGTCATGCTTGTACTGGATCCACATTGTGCCGATGCCCAGGATCCATTCGAGTGATCTTTCCTCCATTAAGTACCGACCGTAAACATCCGCTCTTATGTAGTTGTGGACGTTCGTCCTCCACAATCATGTTGTGTTAGATATTATACAAGCTTTCATTATGTTAGACAACATATCTCATCGAAGGCAAGTGACGGTTGGTGTGACGAATGCAAACCGAGCTTGTAAAACTCCAAAGGCCCGTTCAACGTCTTTACGAGCAGCTGCTTGTTTATCTGCAAACAATTGTCCTTCATAACTGAGACGCGTTATACCTTGTATAAAGTAGGCCATTTCGGATAGATTTCCGTCGGCTAATTGAGAATTACCTTGAAATTGGAGATTTAGTTGTAGGCAAACAAGAGGAAAATAAGAAAATAATTAATTTTTGTGATTTTTCAAAAGTGTGTCAAAATATAGCAAAATGGGTGCGTATTATAGAGGAGGAAAAAATATGACCGTTGGTATTTTTTTTTTTGAATTTTCTTATCAATGTTGAATTGGTTTACAATATATAACGTTGGAGATATTTAACTAAATTTGATTGGTTGATAGCTTGCGTCAGGCCACGTGTCTCGTCTCCAGTTGGCTGGCCTGACGCGCCAGTCAACCTGATAAATGCCATATATTTTTTTCGCTTTCCACACCTGCCAAACGACAAGTTTTGGAGAGCAGCCCAGTTCAAGTACCGTCCCAAAACACGTTCATTTTGAAGGTACCACTGAGCAAAAAAATTTACTTTTTACAGCTCCCCATGTGGGCCTACTAGCTACCACTGTACATACTTTTCTTTCCTCTTGCTCCGAGCGTATGATCGAGCAATCAATTTTGAGGAAACAATTCCTCTTCATTGTGGGACTAATCCTTACAACTTTTAGATAATTTAAGGCATTTGAGGAAACATTTCCTCACCACTACTCATGCTCTTAGCAATGTGGTTGGAATCATTTCRCAATCTTAGTATAAATAAATTTTGCTTGCTTCTGCTCCATATAAATAAATAAATTTCTATTGTAAGTACAAAATAATTAATAAACTATACTGTGCTTGTGTGTTGTCGCCATGTGGGGTCTCTTTCCCTCATTGTGAACTAAAAACAAATGTTTTGGATGCTTATATTATGTGTCACACCCCAACAGGGTCGATCCTCATTATTTGGTTTGGAGGACTAAAAAAAATGAAAATTTCCCCCTAGGCCCTAACAGATAAAWGTTAGAACTTAGAAGAAATGATTTAAAATTAAAATATATTGAAAATACTGAAATAGATAATCTCACCTTTTATTGGTCTTTCCATAGTAATCCCACGTGGACTAAATTTTTAATTAATCCCAATTTTATACCRAATCTTTCATATGCAACTACGGCACTAGATAGATAGAGCTATCWAATAAGGGAAATATAGACCCTCAAATTTCTTCTTAGATGCTAATGAGGAAAAGACATCCGTTTTTGGACTCTTGAAGCAAATTAAATTAAGATGGGTAAGTGAAGATGACATCTGATCTTTGCACTCGTAAATCTGGCGATGTAATCTTCCACATGTTGT
>SNQN01005352.1:30288-44993 GCA_008642245.1 Bassia scoparia | reverse complement strand
AAATGCAAATTTTGGGGCATTTTTAAGAGTTATATGAGTTTGCGCGCATTGCCTAAGTTGTATAAGTTTACCTATTACATGGTTTTAAAGCTCGGTCATGTCTTAAATAGTCATTATAGCTACCTGAGGATGATTGCACTCGTTTTCGACAAACAAGGTCATTTTTGGAATGAACATGGTCATTGGTCGGGCGTTTTAATAGGTTTTGAGACACTAAACTTCTAGAAATCTACCTATTACTGGTTTAAACAGTCGAGCCATGTCCCTAAAATATTCTCTTAAAATCCTAGACCTTCATCACTCGCTTTATACCATCCGCGTTAGTATGTTTCAGGTTCGTAAATGCACACTTCTTTGGCATTTTGAACGTTATATGGGTTTCCACCTTAAGTATGTAATCATTTACCTATCTAATGGTTTTAAGTCGTTCATGTCCTAAAACACTATCTCTTTAAGTATCTGAGTGGATGGTGCTACCAGTCTAGGAACAACATAAGTCAATTTTGTGGCATGTGAACATTATGTTCAATTCGCCGTTTTATCTTGGTTCTTAGAGCTATGGTCGCTAACATTCGGTAGAACAATCTGAATTCCTCTATGCATTAATGGTAATTTTGCTTTGGGATGGAGCTTATCCGTCCATAAATTTTTGAAATCTACTCCTAACCTTTCATTGTTACTCGTTTAGAATCGCTTAGTCATTTCTAGGTGCGAAATGCAACTCCTTTGGGCAAATATTTCGGAGGTGTATCTGTGGTTTGCTGGGCCTAAGTGTGTAATTTTTACCTATTACAGTGGTTTTAAAGCTCAGTCATCTCTAAAACACTCATTTAAGTACCTAGGATATGATGGCACTCATTAGACAGTAAGATGTCGTACAAAAACCAAGTCAATATAAAATGTGCTTTACTCTTGTCTATACTACTTTAAATCGATATAGCTGATGTGCTAACTATTCATACATGTATCTCAATGACATATAAAGCCCACATTCAAGCTCTCACCCGTTTGCTGAGTCACCTAGTTAGTTGAACAAAAGATGTCTCATATTGCTTCTCAGTATTCTACAGTTTTATATATACATATATATCTCAATAGGTGAAAGATAGCAAGATCGAGTGTCATCATCACCTCACCTTTTATTGCTCTCCGCTCCGAATATTCCGATTCAAGCCTTCAGAGAACGCCTCCTTTGAAGAACATGACCTATAAACCTCTTATAAGTGCATAAATCCCTTATAATAATTATTGTTAAGGTTAATGTTGTATTATCATTCATAATATGTATTAATTAAACTGTTAATGTAACACTACATACACCTGCAAAATTTTGGTTTCTATGTTCAGGAACGCCTAATGTTTTTACTTATTTGCTCTGATTGCAATTAGACTGCAAACTACTCATGGCTTATCACTTCCTTCACACACTCAATGACACAATACGTGAAGACACAATTTATCCTATCTATCTATTATAATATCCAATGGCTATCTAAGAATTGTGACGAGCACATAAGAGACAGTGAAAACTTAGAAAAAACATAAAGGTTTTATTTGAAAAAAACTCTATTGCAGATAAGGACTGTGCGAATTGAACTAACATGTTGGTAGTGAGTATGAGTGGTATTTATACATACTTTACTGTCATGCTACGTAGTTCAGAGTGAATTGTTAAAGTGACAAGGACCAATTCTATACCTCTTAAGATGATGACGACTTCACTAAAGAAAAGCAATACCGTACTCCGCAACTAGTAGTCAATCGCACTCGATGAAAGACATAGCAAAGAACTGGAGAACACAATAAGTAGTGCCGCATGATCTTTAATGTATTAGGACCAGTCACAGAATTAATAGGCACACATATATGTTTTGGAACAAAGGATACAACAGCGGACTAAGGCCATCAGCTCCCCAGTAAAACCTTCATAGTCAACCTATTCCCAACATTATATAAAGATAGAATATACCGTAGAAAAAACAGAATAGGACAAGCAGAATTATGATGCATTCAGAGAAGCTGTCGCTAGGATATACTCAACTTCCGCATCATAACCGTTTAAATAGCCATAGAGAATAGATGAGCAGGCGTGTGAGCAGCGGATCTTTTTGGATTGCGACTGTTTACAGATGTGACACGGAAGATCGTGACTGGCGAGACCGAAATCTCGCTTTAAGGAAAAAATTGTGGGACTGGACGTACGGAAGTCTGCATCGACCCTAGACAATTTCATTTCTCGGTCCGGGATCTCAGGGACCCCTGACCTTGTGATGTTCCATTCACGCCGGACCGGTGATGCCGACCGTGGTAGGAATTCAAGTAACTTATGCCATGTTCTAGAAGGTGTTTGGACTATGGGTCTCTCTTATGTTCTAAGCCGGCATCATTATTGAGGCTTGATTAGATTCTCATCCAAATTCATTTTCGCTCACACATTTCTATTGATTAGTCTGGACCACCACCTTTATGTACTACGATAAGCCTAGAGAATCTAATCCTCTAAGAGACACTGAATATGTGATAAGTGCATGTACAGATATCAAATAGAAGGCCTCATATATAACAGACATTTTGTAGATGTCATCTTGTCAGGATGCACTTAATCGATTCAAATATATAGATTAAGTATTATTCTTTTGACACAGTCTGATGACTATGTTCTGTCAACCATGTGGATAATGATTTAGTTATATCAGTGATGTATAGTTACCTATTCGGTCACATATGATAAGTTTATCTATATATGAGAATAGATACTCTTGAGAGATATCCAGTCAGTTATGATGACCTTACCTACTAGTACTCATGGCCACTACTAGAAGGACCCTGTAATGTAATTGTGGTAGAGTTAGTACAAGGATGTAGGCAGTGATTAGCCATAGTAGATATAATAGTTTGGATGATCTCGCTGTATGTATAGTTAAAGGCCCTAATCACTGTAGTCTAGGTCCGAGCGATGCCGCTACCAGTGAAAGACCTTCAGTCATTATAGTACGACCTGATCGGTATGAGCCGGCTCCCTAATTCTTCATGGACCTGTACACTGGGATCCGGAACGCGGTCCTCTCGTACCAGCTCGGTGTGGATATGCCGGTTACTTGATTGTGATTTCTCATGACGCTGGCGACCTTTGATTCTTACCTTAGTTACTCAGAACAGTACTTACTTTACTGCGTCGATTCCTCATAACGTATTTTATGTCTTTTTTCTTTAACTCTGAGATTCTCCTCAATTAGTCTTTATATTTTGTTGCACTCTGTAGCATGTCTATGTAAATCAATAGGGTAGGATGCACATTTTCTAAACTTGAACTATGTGAAATATCTGAATAGAAACCGTGATTTTAGATTATGCTTCTGTCTGTAGTATCCTTGCATTTATGGTATTAAAGAGAGCTGCACTGCATTCAATTCGAGGCGTCAGTAGTTCAGAGCTCTCTTGCTCAATGATTATAGCAATTTCAGTATAGTTCATCATAGTTGTGTGTCACAGTCTCAATATTGATCCTAGTGAAATCTCTATTGTTAGTTGGGTAGTTAGAATCTGATACGCATATGATTCCTATGAGTATATTTGCGTTTCTAATGTATGTTATGATGAAATTTAATCTCATGCATCAGTGGTGAATTTAACACTTTCTTTCAATAGAACTAATTCGTAATTGTAATAAAAAAACAATCTCTAAATGTCATTTCATGCGCTAGAAATATTTCATACAAACTAAGTCATTTTTGCTTCGAATGTTAAGTCATACTCACATACCCAATTTGCTGCGATAGACACAGAAGTTAGAAACAATGCGCAATTGTCATCATTCATACCTTGTTGCCAAATTACAAAATAGCTATAATAGAGATGCTTGATTATAACATTTAATAAAAATGTATAGATGTAAAATTTGTTAGAGAATTGTCTGTGCGTATGCTCGAAAATTTAATCTGAATTCGACTGCACTAGCGTCCAATTTAGATTTTGATAAAGGACTGATTAATTTATGTTAATTTTGTGAAACAAATATGATGTTTTCGTTAAGTATATTCTCGAAAGGTAGAACTTGCCCACTCAACAAACGCGGGTCACATAGTGGGTCCCCCAGCCACTTGAGCTGATATTGTAATCTCATGATATACTAGATAGGCTCCAGCCGTGACCGGATTCTTGCACATTTAACTAAGAATACAATGCCTGTTGCGCGAACTAAATTCCCCTCAAGTTTAGCTCTTTTTTATGCAACGTTCGATGTGAGTGTATGTCGTTTTGTAAGCTGTCTTTTTAATATAATTTAATATATTATAAAATTTGTCAATTTTATATGCCTATAAACGCATTTTTCAAGTGGTGTATGTATATAGTGGAATTATTAACGGTAGTTATTGTAGAGGTTTGTGTGAAGTATGGAGAGTTTAGAATATTGCATGGTGAGTGTAGTCTTTTTTAGTTTTATTATTTAAGTACTTCTTTCTTTACCATGTATTATAGTTGCGTTTAGTAATGCGACTAAATTCATATCGATTCTGACAAACTAGAATTACCTCCATTTGAACAAAACATTTAAACTTCCGTTACAGAATAGTTTTTGTGGTACTTCTTTTGTCATTATTTATTGCATGTAACATAACTAATATTAGGATGGTACTGTTACAAATATTAATGTGTTTTTTGTATCATAGTGGACAATTGAGTTTCGTGCTCGTTACAAATAGCTGTAGTTTATTTATGCCACTAGATGAGATATTTGAGTTTGTTAGAGTAACACTTGATATCAGAACAAGTGATGCATTACATAACTGCCATCTATTGCAATAGACTTACTGATGGTGCGTGATTTAAATCTAACGCATCTGAACATGGTAGACCGAATAGTTAAGAGTTTAAATGTCAATAAACATGTTCACTTATGATTCCCACCAGATGACATTATACTACATTGAATAATAGCTTTTCTTCTGGCAACGTATACTGTTCTATCTATAGAATAATACGAACGCAGTAAGAAAAAATATACTATTCGAATATTTCTATATCAATCGAGAATGGAGAAGTTTATGAACGACTCAGACGGTAGACTTCTGGCTTCCTATGGAAACATACTAACTTCCAAGTTCGTATAAATTTAACAATTGGTGTGGATCTCTCATGACTATGGTTTATGCTGCACATATGTAGGAGAGCGTAGTGTCCAGGCGAGCTTATACAAGCCGTAATTAAGGCTTGTGCCTTTGAAGCTAAGCTGAAGAATCCTGGAATATGAGGTTGATGTGATGATGCGGTTAGCACATGATCATGTGTAGTCAAATATCGATATAAATTCTCATAATCTCAGTATACGAGCATTACTCGTTTGACTACTTTGGTTACCCATTATTAAGGACAATGCACCGCGCATTATAGATGTTTTACCATATTATAGCTTTGTGAGTGCAAATATGTATCATTAGTAAAACCCACACAGATCCCATTAAGAACTTCAGAGACAGCGATAAAGAAAGAAATTGAATGTATTGAATAGCAAGGTGTGGTCTAAACTTTCATTCAAGTCATATATATTAGCAAAGGCCCATGATCGCCGCATGGGGAAATCTGATGTGAAAAAAGACGAAGTCTTGAGGATGAAACTGTCATCTCTCTTATACTTGTCATCATAAAAATTATAGTGATTGAATCTTAATAACAAGAAGTGCTATTTAGATCACATTGTATTACCCAAGACAATAACTTATCTATACATCCTCAAAACAAGATTGCAATTAACGACTTACGTAAGTATGATTACTTTATTTAGAGTTTGGAATATGATGATAACTTATCAAGGATGATTGTTCACCGAACAAGTGTTTCACCCACTGAAAGTTCCTTAAAGCTTAAAAGATCATTGTTCCTGATAGAGATCGACTAGACTCGTAAACTGTTCCAGATTCAGATGTTCATTTGATTATTGATCATCAACCTCACTACTAAGGTATGCTTGTTGATAAAACTCTTAGACATGGAAGTATAATTTAGTGTCCTATGTTACATTGAATTGGTGCTCGCAAGTATAATATTATGACTGAATAGTATTGAAATCCTGTTTAAAGACGCTAGAGTCCATCATCAAAGCATATTTAATAAATAAGAATATTGAGGACAGCTCAAGATAGAAAAACTCATGAGAAACTCATGGTGCTTCATAAAAGAAGCAAATAGCATTAGATAGTTAGATATTGATACGACCGAGGATAAATATAAGATATAGTAAAGTTCATATTATGCTATGTACCTTATAATGACTGTGAAGAATGAGCATCATGGTATGAGAGAAGAAGTATTAAAGGTTCTTTAGTCTATGTGCATTCTAACACAAAGATAAGAAGTAATGAATATTGATCATATGATCCTTATCCATTAGTATGTAAAGTGTTCTATGTATACACTTTCTGTGGAGAATTGGTTAAAATACTTTGTCGACATACGATGTTGAATATCGTAGTTGATTAGAGAACCACAATTAAACTGTGCGATTAATAAGAGTCCTTATGTGTGTAGAAATAAAAACTGGTAGAAGAAACAAAAATTATACTTGTGAAGTATCCGTTAGAAATGATGTTCTCCATATAGATGTGTTAATCCGTGATTTGACATGACATGTGTTGCTTACCGGTCGTCGCGAATTTGTTCCATCCTTTAGGCTTGCTGACAATCCGAAAAGAGTTCGCTTTAGTGTAATACGTATTACATTGATCCTATATGTCAGAAAACTACATTCAAACAAGGTTTCTCTTCTGTCGGTTTTTCTCGATAATTTAAAGTATCTTCAAAGTTATTGTCAGAGCAGAGATAAACTAGGCGATTTCGTGCAATTTATATACTTATACCATCTATGTGACGTGACCCAATTTCTTCTGTTATCGCTTTTATATAAATATATTTTTATCTGAGTTGCTCTTTATCGAGTATTTCGTCATGATACTATTTGCAATAGTTTAGATAATTACGCAAAGATTAGCGCCAGAAATACGTGAATAATTTCGAACTCTAACTCCGGAATACGTGTGAACCGTCTAAGAACATTCTAGAGATCTCTTGTCATATGAGAGCACAAGGGTGATCTAGGTGACCGTCGAATCAAGGGAACACGATAAAATCGAGGGAAATACGAGAAATTATTTCGAGGTTTTTGGAAAGAATTACGAATCACCCTCAGAGCGAATTATCCCGCAGATGATGAGCCGTATATACGCTCACCAGGAAGCGTAATATACCCCTCACACATCAAGACATAGTTATTTTCAGCTACAACTCATAGTCCTATGACTTTGCCAAAATAATCTTAGTGGTGATGAGTTCTGCGTTTTATATCGCTTGGAAATGTTGGAATAGTCATTCAATCCACTTGAGCTGAAAATATCCTATATACGACATCCCCGCTGAGCGAACTATTACGCTTCTTCATTCTCAGCGTATGTACCCGCTTTGAGGGACGTTTGGAGTATGCCTCAGGTTTTGCTTGTGCCTATAAATACTGCTCAGCCTTGCTCAGTCCGGACACGCACCAATTCACGAGTTCAAGACACTTCAACAACTTCAATACTCCGACACAACTTCCAGAACACAGATCACAGAGAACAGCGTATTCTCTCGTTCTCAACACTCAAAACACATTCGATATCGATATCAACATCGATTCTCTTTATCAATCAACAAGCGAAATAGGTATAACTGAGATTAACCCAGAGCTAATATAACTCTATCTTGTCCTCTTTCCCATTGATAGTATGAACAATGAAATATAATTGATTCTAGACATATAAATCACATAACAATGTAATAGAACTTTTGCACAGATATTGAATGCATAATATTCCTATGAGATAGATAAATTTAACAAACAATAAAAACATTTCTACCATACCTATAAGTAACACGAAAGAAAGTATCAATTGCAAGAATAAAAATAAAACAATGAAAACATATGCAACCAACGAAATTCATCATAATATTGAATCCAAAATAAAATACGAACATCACGGAAATCAACACCAGAAATTAGCACCGCCATTTGAAACGCCTACGGATGCTTTAGAGTTTCAAAATAGATTTCTTCATCATCAGAAGAAACCGATAGATAAGAGAGTAAAGAAAGTTTCACGCACCCTAAAATGACCTAAGCGAGTCTAAACGAGTGCAATGAAGGTCTAGGAAGCTTAAACAAATGTTTTAGGACATGATCGAGCTTTAAAACAATGTAATAGGTAGATGTTCTAGAAGTTAGGCTCTATAACCCTATAAAACGCCCCTAAATGACCATTTAACGTCCTAAAATGACCTTGTTGTGTCTAAACGAGTGTAATCAATCCCTAGGTAGCTTAAATGAGTGTTTTAGGACATGACCGAGCTTTAAAACCATGTAATAGGTAAAAAATTTATACGTTAGGCTCGAAAACCCATACATTTTTTTGGGGAGTAGAGCAGTTGAGTAAAACTATAGTGTTATATCCTATTTAAAGTAATAGAATGCTCTTTCATGTTTTAATACTTTTTTTTCTGGTTGTAAGGTGTACATGGGAAGATCGGCGGCCTACAACGATAATGAATTAAATAATGTTCGAGAACAATGGGCAAAATATTTTAGAACAACAATATTATTGAAGTGAAGTTTCGTTGTACGTACTAATGTACTAGAATGCCTATTTTTATCATTGCTTTCTATTATGTATGTCAATGAATCATGTTGTGTCGACGACTTTGACATATGTATGGATACTTGAATTCAAGATTGATATATATAAATTCATTGTGCCACATTTGCACTTGTTTTTGAAATATGTTGTATGTTTATTTTATTACAGGGATTCAAGTAGAAAATGCAGTTCAGTTAGTTTTGGGAGATTATGGCGTAATTTTTGCAGATTTGATTACATATATATGGTTTACTTGTATTACAGGTGCTAAGGTGATACATGTATTTAAAAGAAGTTATATATTAACAGGTTAGTGACACGATATGTTATTTAAATAAAAAAACTCTAGTATTTGTAACGGGCAAAATATATGCTTGTTACAAATAACTGGGTATTTGTAATAGGTGAAGTATGTGTTTGTTAGAAATAAAAGGTTATTTGTAACGGACATAAAATTCTGCCCGTTACAAATACTCAGTTATTTGTTACAAGCATATATTTTGATCGTTACAAATAACACAGTATTTGTAACGTACATTACAGTTGCCCGTTACAAAAAACTACTTATTTGTAACGCCTGCAATTCTAACTGACATGTCTGTTACAAATAGCCTGTTTTTGCCCGTTACAAATAGCAATTTTTCCACTAGTGTCTCCTTCGCACTCTTGCAACCCATCACACGATTGTGTTCATGGGGTCCAAGACCACAATGGAGAATTTTAACAGCAAGAGCATTAAGCTCTAATTTATCAAAGTCTTCTTTTTCAAATTCAGACATAGATTTAGAAACTACCTCATTATCGACGGTTTTGGTGACTTCAAAATCACCAACCTCAATGACTCTCCATACCTGGTAGTTTTCTGCCTTGATGAAAGTCTCCATTCTATTCTTCCAGTATGAATAGAATTTCCCATTGAACATGGGAGGACGTTGGGTAGAATATCCTTCTTCCAGTTTCTCGCGTTGATTCATCTTTCCAGCTAGCTCTTCACGTTCAGTTCCTCTCAGGGTTTCCTGTCTTCTACAAGGAACTCAAGCTCTGATACCAATTGTTAGACCGACTGAACAATACAAGAGGGGGGGTGAATTGTATTGTAGGGAACTTAAGTTATTTTCGCGGAATTAAAAGAACTTAAGCAAAAGAAACTTGAGACAATAAGTTTTCCAAACACAGAAACTCTCAAGACAAACGCCAAGAGAGGAAAAACTGTGATTGAATTAGTAATTGAATTGAAGTGCTTTTGCCACTGGATTGCATTAGAAAGTCATTGTTGCCTCGTTTAATTATTGGGTCCAAAATACTTTGTATTTCATTACTCAAGGAATTGAAAGATCCAAACCCCTTTCTCTCTCCTCCCCTTATATGGGTGGCCCCACTCGACGGACGGTGTCTCTGTGTCTGACCTTTCTGGTGTTGCGCTGCACTGCTGCTTTGTGTTGTCGTCGGTGCTGCTCGAATTAATGACRAACTCTTTAAATATCTTTGCATCTATACAAGTATTATACTAACCACTGTTCATTTTGCACTGCCAAGTTCTGGAAAATGTGCATCTACCCTGTGTTTTAATTGAATGTTGAGTGCAACAGATAAAGACTAATTCGGGATGGTTAAAAAACACTACTACAAAATTTGGATAAAACACCATATCTAAGAGACCGGTGGTGTTCTAAAACCGGTCTCTTAAATTAAGAAAGTGTATTACCTTTAGTTACTTGTATAATTTTTATGTTAACAAATATGTCAAAAATTTCTCGGGATTTTTCATTCAATCTCATTCTAATTTGAAGCTCGTTTTTTTATAATTATATTGTAAAATCAAATACTTCAATTTGTTAGGAATAAAAAGAGTTTGATTTATTTTATTTGAATTTTGAATAGTTTATTGGCGGTATTTATTGTTATTTGGGGATACAAAATTTGAGAGTACTGAGAGAGAAAGTACAGCAGTAATTTACAGCTGTCAAATTTTTTTATTTTTTTCAATGAAGCCTAAGAGACCCGTTGTAAGAAAATCCGGTCTCTTTGATTGAATTAATATATAACATAAATACTAAGAGACCGGTTGTATGTGTCAGAACTCTCTTATCTTCATACCAAGAGACCGATTATATAAGACAACCGGTCTCGGTTGCTTAAGAGACCGCAATTACTAACCGGTCTCTTACCCTAACAGCCCTATGAGCTAGAGACCGGTTGATATGCGGTCTTTTGCCCTTTTTTAACCGGTCTCTTTGCTCTTTTTGTAGTAGTGTAAGTAGATTCTCATAAGGTTTTTACTATTTTCACTACAAAAAAATGACATAAGAGACCGGTAAAAACCCAAAGAGACTGAAACAACCGGTTTATATCTGGGAGGTCTCTTTGGGTAAGAGACCGGTTTATTTTGGACGTCTCTTAAGTTAACATAAGGACCGGTTGTCTATAATTAACGGTCTCTTTGGCTTCAGTATAACAAGACAACTTAAGAGACCGGTGTTTGTTCAGGCCGGTTCTCTAAGTGTTTTTTTATTTAAAAAAAATACATCGAGATGTGAGGATCCCCACATCTCGATGACTTCGTACTTTTTAAAAATGAAATAACCAATAAATATTACTTGTACAAATATTAAATTCAACCCAACTCCATCAGTATGAAAATATTAAAATTACAAATCAATAATACAAATTATTAAATATTTAAAATACTAAATATAAAAAGAAAATATCAAAAATTAAAATCCAAATCTAAGATATAAACATTTTTTTCGCATTTCCTCAGCAGCACCTTCTTAAGATCCAAGTCCACTCACCGCATAAAAGGAGTATTAGATATGAGCATAAGTTTTTTTTCCTGTATCAAAATCACAGAATAAGATAGGGTATCAAAATTTTTGTAGAGATAAACCATAAAATCGAAAAAACAACAAAGAATAAACAAAGAAACTGAAAATTAAAAAAAGAACTCAAGCAATCGAAATTCGACAAAGAAACGAAACCAACAAAATTGGAAAAAAAAAAGAACACACATCGAAAATGAAAATAAACAGAAATAATGAAGTTTTCACTTCTCAGCAACAAAACAACAAATTAACACTAAAAAAAAGTCGGGAAAAAAACGAAATAAAATCAGAAATCAAGAAAAAAATCTGAGAAATCAGAAAAAAAATTGACCAAAAACTTGAAAGAATGAATAACAAAAATATGTCAACAAAAAACGAAAGAGTGAAAATCAAGATTTGACCAAAAAATAAAAACCGAAAACCTAGATCTATACACTTAGATCTTACAAATGAACTTAAATCTTAATAAATTGAAAGAAACACAACCAAGAAAATCAGAAATCAATACAAAAAACCAAAAACAAAAACGAAAAAAATCAAACAACGAAGTCAAAAATGAAATAAAAACACGAAACCAAAACTAATTAGTGTTGAAAATTCGGGAAAAACACAAAACAAATAAAAAAAAAAACAAACCCAAAACTGATATTGAAACCGAAATCTCATGCCCAAAAACAAAGACGAAACCCCCAAAAAACATAGATCTATAAAATATAAAAACTCGAAAAAACCCCCAAAAAATAGAAAATCAAAATAAATATGCATAAAATAGAAATTTACCAATGGAATTTCTCTCAAAACTGAGTAAGGATTGCAGATCGCACATGAAAAAGAAAGAAAATAGAGGGAAATGGACTTTGATTGATCTCGAAAGGAGAAAGATGTAGAAGAAATTAAAGAAATTAAGCTTGGTGTACTGTAGTGAAAGGAGGATGAAAGATGAGAGAGAGAAGATGGGAGAGGAGAGATGATGGGAGAGGAAAGAGAAGGGGAAATGAATAGGGAATAATTAAGGTGTGAGAATTAACGTGCAAGTGTAAGTGTGTATGTGTATATAGGAAATAAGGTGTGGTCCACCCACCTAACATTATTTTTAAAAATAAAATATATCAAAGAAACTGGTTTTCTCTTATAACCGGTTTTTTATATTGTACATGTGGGTCCACCAGACCAAAAGGCCTACAGTTAAGAGACGTGTTACCAATAACCGGTCTTTTAGATGAATCTAAGAGACCGGTTTTCCTGAATATCCGGTTTCTTAATTTAAGGACCGTTTTAGAACACCACCGGTCTCTTAGATATGGTTTATCCAAATTTTGTAGTAGTGTTTTTAACCATCCCGAATTAGTCTTTATCTGTTGCACTCAACATTCAATTAAAACACAGGGTAGATGCACATTTTCAGAACTTGCAGTGCAAAATGAACAGTGGTTAGTATAATACTTGTATAGATGCAAAGATATTTAAAGAGTTTGTCATTATTCGAGCAGCACCGACGACAACACAAAGCAGCAGTGCAGCGCAACACCAGAAAGGTCAGACACAGAGACACCGTCCGTCGAGTGGGGCACCCATATAAGGGAGGAGAGAGAAAGGGTTTGGATCTTTCAATTCCTTGAGTAATGAAATACAAGTATTTTTGGACCCATAATTAACGAGGCAACAATGACTTTCTAATGCAATCCAGTGGCAAAAGCACTTCAATTCAATTACTAATTCAATCACAGTTTTTCCTCTCTTGGCGTTTGTCTTGAGAGTTTCTGTGTTTGGAAAACTTATTGTCTCAAGTTTCTTTTGCTTAAGTTCTTTTAATTCCGCGAAAATAACTTAAGTTCCCTACAATACAATTCACCCCCTCTTGTATTGCAGTCGGTCTAAAATTGGTATCAGAGCTTGAGTTCCTTGTAGAAGACAGGAAACCCTGAGAGGAACTGAACGTGAAGAGCTAGCTGGAAAGATGAATCAACGCGAGAAACTGGAAGAAGGATATTCTACCCAACGTCCTCCCATGTTCAATGGAAATTCTATTCATACTGGAAGAATAGAATGGAGACTTTCATCAAGGCAGAAAACTACCAGGTATGGAGAGTCATTGAGGTTGGTGATTTTGAAGTCACCAAAACCGTCGATAATGAGGTAGTTTCTAAATCTATGTCTGAATTGAAAAAGAAGACTTTGATAAATTAGAGCTTAATGCTCTTGCTGTTAAAATTCTCCATTGTGGTCTTGGACCCCATGACACAATCGTGTGATGGGTTGCAAGAGTGCGAAGGAGACACTAGTGGAAAATTGCTATTTGTAACGGGCAAAAACAGGCTATTTGTAACAGACATGTCAGTTAGAATTGCAGGCGTTACAAATAAGTAGTTTTTTGTAACGGGCAACTGTAATGTACGTTACAAATACTGTGTTATTTGTACGATCAAAATATATGCTTGTAACAAATAACTGAGTATTTGTAACGGCAGAATTTTATGTCCGTTACAAATAACCTTTTATTTCTAACAACACATACTTCACCTATTACAAATACCCAGTTATTGTAAAAAGCATATTTTGCCGTTACAAATACTAGAGTTTTTTTTTATTAAATAACATATCGTGTCACTAACCTGTTAATATATAACTTCTTTTAAATACATGTATCACCTTAGCACCTGTAATACAAGTAAACCATATATATGTAACAAATCTGCAAAAATTACGCCATAATCTCCCAAAACTAACTGAACTGCATTTTCTACTTGAATCCCTGTAATAAAATAAACATACAACATATTTCAAAAACAAGTGCAATGTGGCACAATGAATTTATATATATCAATCTTGAATTCAAGTACCATACATATGTCAAAGTCGTCGACACAACATGATTCATTGACATACATAATAGAAGCAATGATAAAATAGGCATTCTAGTACATTAGTACGTACAACGAAACTTCACTTCAATAATATTGTTGTTCTAAAATATTTTGCCCATTGTCTCGAACATTATTAATTCATTATCGTTGTGGCCGCCGATCTTCCCATGTACACCTTACAACCAGAAAAAAAGTATTAAAACATGAAAGAGCATTCTATTACTTTAAATAGGATATAACACTATAGTTTTACTCAACTGCTCTACTCCCCAAAAAAATGTATGGGTTTTCGAGCCTAACGTATAAATTTTTTCCTATTACATGGTTTTAAAGCTCGGTCATGGTCCCTAAAACACGTC
>SNQN01005352.1:19022-30263 GCA_008642245.1 Bassia scoparia | reverse complement strand
AACTAGACTTTTGCAGTTGTATTTTCATTTTTTAGTGTTTTATTGTGTATTACCTTTAGTTACTTGTATAAATTTTTTAACAAATATGTACAAAAATTTCTTTCGGGATTTTTCATTCAATCTTCATTCTAATTTGAAGCTCGTTTTTTTATAATTATTTGTAAAATCAAATACTTCAATTTGTTATGGAATAAAATAAGTTTGATTTATTTTATTTGAATTTTGAATAGTTTATTGCGGTATTTATAATTGTTATTTGGGATACCAAAATTGAGAGTACTGAGAGAGAAGTACAGCAGTAATTTACAGCTGTCAAATTTTTTTATTTTTTTCAATGAAGCCTAAGAGAACCCGTATGTAGAAAAAAATCCGGGTCTCTTATGATTAGATTAATATATAAACATAAATACCTAAGAGACCGGTTGTATTGTGTCAGAACACGTCTCTTATCTTCATACCAAGAGACCGATTATAATAAAGACAACCGTCTCTTTGGTTGCTTTAAGAGCGCAATTACTAACCGGTCTCTTCCCTAACAGCCCTTGAGCTAGAGACCGGTGTGATATCGGTCTTTTGCCCTTTTTTAACCGGTTCTCTTTTGCTCTTTTTTGTAGTAGTGTAAGTAGATTCTCATAAGGTTCTTACTACTTTTCACTACAACAAAAATGACATAAGAGACCGGTTAAAAACCCCCAAAGAGACCTGCAAACAACCGGTTTATATCTGGGAGGTCTCTTTGGGTAAGAGACCGGTTTATTTTGGACGTCTCTTAAGTTAACATAAGAGACCGGTTGTCATAATTAACGGTCTCTTTGGCTTCAGTATAACAGACCAACTTAAGAGACCGTGTTTGTTCAGGCCGGTCTCTTAAGTGTTTTTTTATTTAAAAAAAATACATCGAGATGTGAGGATCCCCACATCTGATACTTCTACTTTTTAAAAATGAAATAACCAATAAATAAATTACTTGTACAAATTATTAAATTCAACCCAACTCCAATCAGTATGAAAATATTAAAATTACAAAATCAAAATACAAATTATTAAAATTTAAAATACATAAATATAAAAAGAAAATATCAAAAATTAAAATCCAAATCTAAGATATAAACACTTTTTCGCATTTCCTCAGCAGACACCTTCTTAAGATCCACAGTCCACTCACCGCATAAAAGGAGATTAGATATGAGCTAAAGTTTTTTTTCCTGTATCAAAATCACAGAATAAGATAGGTATCAAAATTTTTGAGAATAAACCCATAAAATCGAAAAAACAACAAAGAAATAAACAAAGAAACTGAAAATAAAAAAAGAACTCAAGCAATCGAAATTCGACAAAGAAACGAAACCAACAAAATTGGAAAAAAAAAAGAACACAAACAATCGAAAATGAAAAATAAACAGAAATAATGAAGTTTTCACTCTCTAGCAACAAAACAAACCAATTTAACACTAACAAAAAAGTCGGGAAAAAACGAAATAAAATCAGAAATCAAAGAAAAAAAATCTGAGAAATCAGAAAAAAAATTGACCAAAAACTTGAAAGAATGAATAACAAAAATAATCGTAACAAAAACGAAAGAGTGAAAATCAAGATTTGACCAAAATAAAAAACCGAAAACCTAGATCTATACACTTAGATCTTACAAATGAACTTAAATCTTAATAAATTGAAAGAAACACAACCAGAAAATCAGAAATCAATACAAAAAAACCAAAAACAAAAAACGAAAAAAATCAAACAAGAAGTCAAAAATGAAATAAAAACACGAAACCCAAAACTAATTAGTGTTAAAATTCGGGAAAAACACAAAACAAAATAAAAAAAAAAACGAAACCCAAAACTGATATTGAAACGAAATCTCATGCCCAAAAACAAAGACGAAACCCCCCAAAAAAACATAGATCTATAAAATTAAAAACTCGAAAAAACCCCCAAAAAATAGAAAATCAAAATAAATATGATAAAATAGAAATTTACCAATGGAATTTCTCTCAAAACTGAGTAAGGATTGCAGATCGCACATGAAAAAGAAAGAAAATAGAGGGAAATGGACTTTGATTGATCTCGAACAAGGAGAAAGATGTAGAAGAAATTAAAGAAATTAAGCTTGTGTACTGGTAGTGAAAGGAGGAAGAAAGATGAGAGAGAGAAGATGGAGAGGAGAGAGATGATGGGAGAGGAAAGAGAAGGGGAAATGAATAGGGAATAATTAAGGTGTGAGAATTAACGTGCAAGTGTAAGTGTGTATGTGTATTATAGGAAATAAGGTGTGGTCCACCCACCTAACATTATTTTTAAAAATAAAATATATCAAAGAAACTGGTTTTCTCTTATAACCGGTTTTTTATATTGTACATGTGGGTCCACCAGACCAAAAAGCCTACAGTTAAGAGACGTGTTACCAATAACCGGTCTTTTAGATGAATCTAAGAGACCGGTTTTCCTGAATATCCGGAATATAAAACTACTGAAAAATGAAAATACAACTGCAAATCTATCTCTTTAAACATCCTTAAGCTTTAATCTTTAAGCTTCTACCTGTTTAAAAAAAAAACACATTAGGATGAACTCTTATAATACCAAAATAACCAAAAACAGTTCAGAAACAAAATTAAAAAAAATCAGAAAAAACAAATCTAAATTGACTCAAAAAAATAACAAAATAGAAATACCAGAAGAAAAAAATCCAAAAAAACCAAAGAGAATAAAAAAAATTGAAAACCAGAAGAAAATTCGAAACACAAAAAAAGTCAAAAAAAAAACAATATAATAAACCAGAAAAAAAAATTTAAAAAAAACTAACAATCGAAAAACCTAAAATCGAAATAAACTAAAAAACCTAAAATCGAAAAATCATAAACCTAAAACCAGAAAAACCAAAAGAAAATCCAAAAAAACTAACAAAATCGAAAAATCTAAAAAACCTACAAAAAATTTGAAAATGGGCGAAGAAAAAACCAAGAAAAATTAAAATTAAAGTAAGAACTCAAAAACATAACCAAAAACCCAAATCAATTACAACAAAAAACAAGCAGATCGGAAAAACGAGTAGATCTAAACGAAAACTAAACCTAATTTCAGAAGAAACTCGAAAAAAATCCAAAAACCCAAAAATAAAACCAAAAAACGAATAAAAGAAAAATTATGAAATTTACCTAATAACCAAAACACGACGACGACGACGAACGAACAACGACGAACAACCAAAACACGATGCTGACGACGAACGAACAATGACGAACAATGCAATTAGAAAAAGATATACAACTCGCCAAAAATATAGATCGGATTGAGTAAGAATGAAGGAGAGAAGTAAAAATAGATTGAAGGAGAGAAGTAAAAAAGAAAGCAGAAGGAAGGAGAGAGATGTAAAGATGGAAAAGGAAAATAGAAGGAAGGAGTAGCAATAATGAGCAGAAGGAAGAAAGATGGACGGTCAAAGTGAGCCAGTGAGGAGTATTATAAAGAGAGCAATGACCTAACACCTTGCCACTTTGCCAGTTGTCACGCATTATCATGGGTAGCAAAAATAATATAAATTTTTTATTAATTAAGCTAAGAGATCGGTTTTATATGTCCGGTCTCTTACATTAATTTAAGAGACCTCTTTTTTATGACCGGACTCTTACATTGATTTAAGTGACCGGTTAATGAAAATACCCGGTTTCTTAAGCTAAAAAACCGGTGACTTGACTTAACCAGTCTCTTAAAAGTGGTACTTCATCCAATTTTTGTAGTAGTGTTAATATAATGTCTATATCCTTCTATACAGGTTTTGAGCCAGAAGTTGTATCTCCCAACGAAGCTTTCTTCTGATGCTAGGTATGTCTTCTTGTCTCTATTTTTTTTTCTTACGGGTCATATTTCTATATTAATATGTGGGAATAGGTGACTATTGAATATTTTACCGGGGAGCTGGATGGCCCTCTAGTCCCGCTGTTTATCCTTTTGTATCCAGAGCATATATGGTGCTATGATTTTGTGACTGTGTCTATAATTTAAGATATGCGGCACTTATTGCTGTTCTCCTATGCCTTAYGAGTCTGATGTCAAATTAGGGAGGAAAGGTATTGCTTCTTGTTGAAGTCGTCATATACAAATGTAAACATTTTTCACTTTAACATTCATTGAATATGTTGATTGAACAAGTAAATATGTAAATATATTAATATACACTTTATTCAATTTGGCTCTCCTTCTTGCATTGCGTGGGTGTTTGATCCTAATACTCAATCGAAGGAAAAACCTCGTTCCTTGAACATTGAACCAATTTTGCAAGTGTAAGTGTGTTAATTAACATTTATTAGAACTTCCTTTGAACAATGAACATTTTTAACATTAATTATTTTAATGGATTTTTTAATGCTTATAAGAGTTATAGATAATGTTTAAAAGGAGGCGCTCTTAAAGGTTGTCGGCCAAACTTGATTTTCAAACAAATAGAGATACGTGATAAATATACGATTCTTGTACTTTCAATTTTGATTATTTCATAAAACTTGATTCCGAAAATTGAACATCTTTTTTAAACTAATAGTGTGCTCAGCAAAGCGGTGAGACTGAATGTGGCTACTATGTCATGAGATACATGTATGAAATAGTAGCACATCACAACGATAGTAAGTGTAGTTTACAAGAGGTAAGCAACAATTTTATATTGACTTGATTTCTTGTACAACATCTACATGTCTAAATGAGTGCCATAAATCCCTAGGTAGCTTAAATGAGTGTTTTAGGAGAAGACTAAGCTTTAAAACCATGTAATAGGTAAAAATTATAACAAGGATACTTCTTGACGTTCGCTATAGACCACCCTCTGTTGGTCAGCATCTAAAAACTCTGGATATTCTATGAAAATCTCTCGGATCTCATGAAACATCCTCACTCACAACTAGTTCGGGCCCTAAGTCTAGCCTCTTGCAAGAAAGGTAGACTTTTTACTTGCAAGTGAAGGGCCTCCTTAAAATGGACCCCCCTAAGGTATGTAAGCTGGGTAAGTCAGACTACGTGTGGGTGGTCATTGCCTGTTGATGTTCGTTGTTGTTGTTGCGTTGGTTGTTGTTTGTTCGTTTTCATAGCGACCGACTATTCAAGAAAAGCCTAAAGATTAGGTTTCGGCTTTATAGCTTAGGTTGGCTGATTTGGGATGTGAAAATAGGGTGATAATTGTGTTGTTTTGAGCTTCGTGCCGTCAACACAGAAACCTTGGTAGTGTTACTGTTCAGTGCTGACATCCTGTTGTAGCGGTGGGTCACGACCTGATTTTGGACGGGTTTGGTCAAGCTCGACTGCCAATTTTTACAGGGCATCAACATCATGAAGTAAGAATGGTATTTAGGCTGGCTGCTTGTGGACAAAATTTTTAATGATCGGAGTTACGTTAAATATGGTGGTCCTAGTGGAGGTTGTTGGTACAGATTTTACTAATTCGTATTATTTTGTGTGTTACAATTACTAAATCTTATAACACGTTGTTCTCGTGCTTTGTAGTCTCTATTTTCACATGAAAGGTGGATTGCTTTGGTCAGTCTCCCATCATCATACCATTCATCCTTTGAGTTGGGAGGTTTCCGGATACAAGTTAACTCTTATCACTCCTAACATAAGCACTGTTAAGAGATTTCGCTTCAGCTTTTCAGTCCTAAATCATTCTACTTCTCGCGGTGACAAGTTGGCAAATACGCATGTGAGATTTTAACCATTATCAATGGTAACTTGAGTTGTTCTTCGTTGTTCTCTTCCTCTTTGTGCCACAGCTGCAGTTGGTTATGAGAGTAATTAGCGAAGAAGATATGGATAACGTGTGCTTTGTCTTGAATGTAAGAGATGTTTGGCTTCTTAGCGATCATTTTTATGGTTGCAAGGTTGTTCTATATAATCCAATCTTGTATATTGTAGTGTTCAGATATTTGGTGTTAGCTCGGAATTTGCTTTATAGTGGTTCTGTTATTAGTCTCCGCAAGATTGTTTCCTTTGTTTCGGGACAGAGCTACAGGGTAATTCATAGTGCTTGAATATTTTGTTCGGAGTTATGTGTGTTCGTATTCAATTGGATCGATTATTGGTTCTAGTTGGGTCGTTTTGTTTTGAAATTGTGGATATTATGCTTATAGGTTCTTATCGAATTTTTCCTGTTTTCGGCTAGTGTTATTTCTTCAATTATGGTTAGGCGTTCACGTCTTCGATGTAGGGGTTTTCGGTTTTGCAGGTATTTCTTTGTTCTATTTATAGGGTATTAATCTCATTTCTTGAAGATGGGTGTCATACGTGTGTAATTAGACTTTTTCTAGAAGATAGGGCGTCGGCCGTACTGTTCTTGCGCGGACTTTGGGTGGATGCGTGGAATCTTCTAGCTTATGCCAAAAGGCAATTGATCAGTCTCGGGTGGTTCTTAAAGTGTCTGTTGTTTTTTGTCGAGGCTCTCTTTACTTGTCACGTGGTGTCGTATAATTGGTCTAATTCTTGGTAAGATTGCAATCAGATATGGCTATATCTTCATTAGTATTATACTGAGATAAATGCTGATTTGGTATCCATGTCTTGGTATCTACATAGTTTATAAGATGATATATGTCAATTTATATTAGTTGGTAGGACTGTAGGATGGGGTAAGCGGTGCAACGCGTCGAGCAGTCGCTGGGGTTGATATAATGGTAGTACAGTAGTCGATTTCAACCATGTTTTGAGTTTTGACATTTAAACTACTGGCAGCTATTTGGCAAGAAGGTCGATTGTGTTTTCCCAGTGTTTGCTATTGCCTAATTGCCAAAACCAAGGCTGTTGGGCTGCTGCGGTGTGGTCTGCTGCGTCACAACGAAGCGAGGCACCCTCTTGTGCCTTGCACATAGAGACATTATACTGTCAAATGCCTCGCTGTGCTGCTGTTTGGAATGTTCTGGACTCCTAAGCGTCCTTTCATGTCAAGCATCAGCACGACTTCCACAACGCCCCTCACTTCATTTCTTCCCTTTTTCGTAGTCTTTTTTGGCTGTGTAGACAGTAAAGAAATACTTCCGGCCTAACAGGTAAATCGCTTGTTTTTAGCCGTTTCCTGTGCCAGTTGTTTGTATTAGTTGTGTAGTTGGATAAGGCGTGACTTGTAACTTGTAATTTTCACAATTTGAAGAGCAGGTAAACAATAGAGGTAATTTGAGTTTGATAATAATCAGCCAATGATATATGGTGTTGGGTATATCATTTCTTTAGCTATGTCTTGCTAAGCTTAATAGTGGTCGGCCCGTTTGGGTGTGTGTTAGTGTTGAATTGTGTAAATTAATATTAATATATTATAGTATATATGACCATCATTAAATGCTGCAACCGGGTATGATTTCAAATCTATACGGTCATATTGCTCGTCTACCACGCTTCTCATTTTAAGGTTCTTCTCATCTGGATCCTATAGTATTTAGGTATAAATACAATTTATTTAATATATATATATCTATACTAGTTACGCTAACGTTTATATTATTATATAGGATAGTATATATATATGAGTTATATATAATCATTAGTATTTAAAAAATCTCGACATTTGAAGTGTTGCAATTTGATCGCTTATAATGTCTGTTAGAATTATTGTTCAACACTTAAGGTCATAAGATGACAGCAGGCTTAGAACAGATTGGTAATCGTCTTCTGAAATTATTAATTATCTCAAGATATAATTTCTATGAGAATTTGTAAAGTGGTTTGCGATAGTTTGTAGCATTTTAAGTTGTCGATAATCTTGGTCGACCAGACAGGTTAACTTGTCGTATTCGACACATTTAAGTGGTCAAATATTCTCGACACATGATTCGACACTTTGAAAGTGCCGGCATGAGATTCCGACTACTGTTAAGTGTGAGATAATCAACAAAAGGTCAGAAAGCACCTTTGTTGTGTGATAGCTATTTTTGCCTTTAAATAAGTTTTCACTAGTGAATCTCTTTCATCTTGCAACCATAACGATTGGTTTCAGGGTCAAGTGACCCACAGAAATTAAGCTTAAGCAGCAAGACTACTATATCAAAGTCTTCTTTTTCAATCAGACATAGGTTTAGAAACTACCTCATTATGACGGTTTTGGTGACTTAAAATCACACAACTCAATGATCTCCATACGGTAGTTTTCTGCCTTGATGAAAATCTCCATTCTATCTCTAGTATGAATAGAATTCCCATTGAACATGGGAGGACATTGGAGTAGATATCTTTCCAGTTTCTCGGTTGATTCACTTTTCCAGCTAGCTGTTCACATTCAGTTCCTCAGGGTTTGCTGTCTTCTACAAGGAACAAGCTCTGATACATTGTTGGCCGGACTGAACAATAAAGAGGGGGGGTGAATTGTATTAGGAACTTAAGTCTTTTCGGGGAATTAAAAGAATTAAGAGCAAAGAAAATTGAGACAGGTTTTCAAACACAATATCACGACAAACGAAGAGAGGAAAAATGTGACTGATCAACAAGATTTTCTAATTATAAAGGATGCAACACCTATTACATCTAAGACACCGTTCGTCGTTCCAAAGAACTTCTTTAACCTCGCAACTAACACCACTGTTGGTTCTCTCCTACTCTCGATTTCTCTGAAATCCCTCGTTGATCACACAACCCTCGCTTCAATACGCAAAAAGAAGCACTTTTTACAATCAATGAAAACCTAAAGTTGGCAACAATGTGAAATATGCACTGATTGTTTCTTTTCTCTAATTGTGTATTCTTTTCTTTCTGATTTCGTAGTATTATAGTATGGATTTTTTTGCGTGAAAGCAAGCAGAAATTCCATTACCAATTATCCTACCTTGTAGGAGTGATGCATGTAGTGGAATTTGTATGCAAGCTTAACACACGATACCATGCAACAGATTTTATCCTGTTCAACTACTTCCTAAAAATACTCCACTATCTGCTTGATGATATTTCCGTTTGCACACGTTTTACTCATTAAAATGATTCTTATTTTTATAGGAAACATAATTTTCATCAAACTTTAAAATCCGAAAGTAATTTCAAAGATAAAAATTATTTTTCCAAGATATAATAATATGTTTTTAAAGAAATTTCTAAAGAAATTATATTTTAATATTTTATAAAAAGATTTTGTTATTAAAGCATATTTACAATTAATCCTAGGCTTTATTTTAGATATTTTATTTTTATAAAACAACGGATAATCTTTAATAGATTAATCACCAACTTAATATATTTTTTTATCTCTGAGAAATACTCACATATTAATACCAAGCTGTAATAATCTAGACCTAATCTATGTACCAATGTCGAGTCTTGTTTATTCACGGACTCACCTTCCTTGGTTTGAACTTTCCTGAGTATCTTCACAGCTTCAAAAGGAACACCTGAACTCCTGCTCTCCTAGGAGTCTGTGCTCATAGACTGTCTTGAAACCTGAACCTTAATCACAGTAAAACCAGGATAGATTAAAGAAAATAAGTTGCCTCTGGGTTGGAATGCATTCTCGAAACTTAGGGTTCAACAATATCCCCTTTCGATGAATGCCAAACCGCCCCAAAACTCTTCAATCATAAAGATAAACAAATCAATCGTTAGTTAGTGCATAAATAACCAAATAATCAAAGATATATGAAGAAACAAGACGAAAGTTTGAAATTTACACTTATACATCTTTGTTATGAAATTAACTTTCAGGGAACTCGAGCAATAGATGCTAGTCACTTGATCATCTAACCGTTTACCGTAAAGAGGGTTGCTCTCTTTCGCTCATTTTGGCTTATCAATACAAACGACAAGACCAAATAATATCCATAGCAACACTATAAAGAAGTATATTTGTGTTGTACCTTTCCTAGCACTATATCAGCAGATATATAATAGTGCATTTACTCAAGCATATATGTAAAGCAAAGAATATATATATAGATACTCTCAAGAATATTATAAGCCCATAAGCTTTCAATTTATAAATATACGTTAGTAGCGAGGCCAAGAAATATCAAAAGAAGCCGAAAGAACACAGATTTATATATTAGTTAAAACATCATCAATATTTAAACCATACATATTAGTTACAGACATCAACACCATAAACAATACTTCAGAACAGATACTATTGAGAATAAGTTGGTGGTTTTGAACAAGTCTACATAAGGTAACATGAATACATCACAAAGCTCAAATACTGTTACCGGACATAGAGTGTTCCTTGTATGTTATGCAAAAAACAGTCAATTTTTGTTTGCTCTACCATGTTACAGTGGGCAGTAATAGGATCATTCATAGATTTGAGTATAAGTTGAGGACATTCGGGATTGAGAAAAGTGTGCTCAAATGAATATTTAAGGAACGAATCAAATGGTGTATTCATGAAAATAAGAAATAACCTTAAAAGTTAAAGTCAGTAATTTTATGTATATGCGCTAGTATGTGGATTATTTTTATGGTAATCTGTATATTGTTTTTTGAATTATGGTAATGAATCTGGTACAATGAGAACAGATTCATAACATACTAAAGAGACACAGGCTGGGGAAGCAGTGTGTGTCCTGAGGGATTAGGCCGGGTTGTTTTGGTAAAAATAGCATTCTTTCTAAAATATTTTGGTAAAGATATATTTGAAAATAAGTTTGCAGGCTTGGAATATAGATGAATTCTATAGTTGTGCCTACCTAGGATTATTATCTTATGGTATTTCCTAAAGGGATTGAATCGATCAGAGTAATCTTCATAAATCATCTTGCCTGCTGGTCAGTATAGTTTAAGGAAACTAGGTTTAGGTAAACAACATAATATACTCATCTGATACTTCTATATTGTCTACAGATCTCACTACGGATCAAAAAGAGTTGTCATAATCCTACAAGAGAAATGTAGTCGAGCTTTACTTATTCTTCCTTATTATCTTATATAAGTAAATCAAATAGAGAGAAAGTGTTGTTTGTAAGGCATTCACAGAGGGGTTGAAGTGCTGGTGAGTGTTTGTGATTTCAAACACAATATTGGAGCTACGATGTGTGAGTCGACGTGAACATAAGTAGTTGAGTGTGGGGTGCTGGTCTCCACGCTGGAGAGTAAAGAACGCAGCAGGTGGAGTGTGTTGTATTGTTTTCGGAGTAGATTATATAAAAGAAATGGGAGGCTATAGCGCTAGGAAGCGGGCCCGCTACGGAGTATAGAGGTGAAGGCCTCGTAAGTATGTTGTTTTTTCTTTATTATAGCTTTTATGTATATTACTTTTTAATTTGCTTCCGCCTGCTTAATAGGTAACGAGGGCCG
>SNQN01005351.1:0-22536 GCA_008642245.1 Bassia scoparia | reverse complement strand
TATTATTATAGATGGTTGTATATTCAATCGAATCTTAAAAAGAAAAAATGAGTTAAATGATTAAAATAAAATAAGGAGACGAAAAGATAGAGGGAAAAATAAGTATGTAGAAGATGATAAATATTTTAAAGAAATCGAAAAGTTTTATTATAAGATTATTGTAAATATAATTACATGATTACATGTGGCATATTGACACTTGCTATGATTTTACCTCAAGTGGAGTCCACGTGGAGTGCTTAGGTTGTTTGGCGCGCCTTTTAATAATACTAGTTTTATGTGCACGCGATGCGTGTTTAGGTTTATGAAAATTGTATTTCATCATTAAAAATAATTATAAAGTATGTATCAAAATACAATGTTTATAGCTAATTAACAATACAATTTTCTGGAATTGTAACTGTTTTTTTTAATATGACTTGCAATTCAAATAAAATCATTAATGCTTCAATTCATTGTTTAAAGTTTTTCACTAATTAAGTTACATAATAAATGCAATTTTCATTTTTAATCACATAATAAGTAAAAGGATAATTTAGAGATATTAATTTAAATTTTTTTTTTTCAAAATTCATTAAGGGATCTTCCTCCCCCTTCCCTTGTATAATAGAGATTTGTAATAAATTTGTAAATTTGAATAGTAAATGGATGATCACACAATTGAAGGGAGTTGGGTCCTATCAAAATAAACAAAGACTAAGTACTCTCTACTCGTAGAGACGCAAACAACCATTTAACGAAACAAAACAAAATAAAACAAAACAAAACACAAAAACAACCACACATTTTAATTGGAATACTAGTGGTGGGAACTGGGAATGATGTTACTGAACAATGAACATGATTTATAAATAGCACTCATAATAAAGCTCCAATACACAATACACAATACGCAATACACAATTCTCATTGTAAAGTTTTCAGCTGATCGATTGGGCTTACTGCTGAGGATGAAGAAGGAGATCTACCTGGCTGCGGCAACAGGCGACGCCGAGTTTCTGAAAAAAGCCCGCGCCAATGACGTCGAAGCTGGGGTTCCTATGCACAGCGACGACGACCTGATGGGGGTAACTAGTCATGGTAATAACATCATCCATGTCGCGGCCAAACACGGGCATCTCCACTTCATCAAAGAGGCTTTGGAGGGCGGCTTTGACGCTACTCAAACAACAAAGCTTGTTTGTGGGACCAACAGTGATGGGGATACTCCTCTCCATATGGCTGCCAAGCTAGACGCTTCTGAAGTTGCCGAGCACCTAGTGGCTGCCGCACCCGGTTCCGAACTCTGGAGAATTCGGAACAACAAGGGTAACGCCCCACTACACGTTGCGCTCATGAACGGAGGCAAGAGTATTCGAGTTGCCGCTTATCTGTTGGGGGTTGGTCCTGAAGTGGCTTCCTATGACAACCACCGCAAACAAACTCCACTTCATCTCGCCGTCTCTTATAACAACCAAGGTGCGTCTTTCAATGGCTACAAATAATATACGGAAGTTAGTTAATTGGGCAGAGTAAAATATATACTTTCTTCATTTCTTTTTAGTTTTATCACTTAACATTTTATGCTTGTCGAGACACAACTTTGAGGAAAATACATATGGGCATGCATGTATCTCTATTATATAAGCCAAGGGGAGGTATGGTGTCCCCCCTAGGAAAATACAATAATGCACTCATAACTTTAATTAAAATTAAAAATAAAATGAATAATCAATCAATCAATTCAATTTACCATTTAAAAAAAAAACTAAATATGGAGTAATTTTTTGTCATATAAAAAAGTTGTCAAAAATAATATTGTTTAAAACTTTACAAAATTGTTGACACTATTAAATATTGTAAATTAATTTAGAAGATTGATTTTTAAGGCATGATGAATAATTTAATTTAGATGGAACCTATAAGAGTCAATAATCACAATTGTCACGATTTAAAAAACCTTCCGAAATCAAACTTTATTAAAAACAAAGTATATTTTAACTAAAAGTAAAAAATTGGTACGGTATAGCATTAATTAAATCAACAAAAATTTATGTGAATCAATGTATAAATTTTATCTAAACACTTTTTAAATCATGTTCAAGCTAATCTCTATTATATAAGCCAAGGGGTAGCTATGTGTCCCCTATAAAATATCTTATTTATCTCTTTAGTAAATGAAAATTTTAATATTTAATGTTCCTCAATTAAATTCTTTCCGATTTAAAAATTTGCATGTAAAAAAAGTTTCAATTGACCAAATTTAAAATAAAAAATCAATTACATAAACACTAATTTAAAAACAAAGAAACTTGAGGTTAGAGATTTTTCCAACACAAGACTCTCAAGACAACGCCAAGAGAGGAATGAATAAAACTGTGGCCTAATACAACACAGGACTTCGTTTTTATTATATTAGCATACCAAACTTACATACAATCAAAGACACCGTTCTTAAGTTCAATGTGAACTATAGAACCCCTGGTAACTAATCCCTCTATTGGTCACCCTCTAACTCTCGATTTCTATTGAAATCCCTCGACTATGAAACACTYACAACCCCTTACTTTAATCAACAGATTAAAGCACTTACAACTCAATAAAACTTAAATGCTTGGCACTGGTATGAATAAAAGCTCTGATTAATTCTTTGCTCAAAGTGTGTCTTAGTGAATACTAACTGAGATTATTTATAGAGTGAATATATGAACATGGTTAGTAAGCAGTAAATAAATCCACTTACACATTACTTCCTATTTTTTAGGAGTAGTTCTTAGTGGAACTTGATCACCAAGTCCACAATCACACGATCCTCCACTATTCATGTCTATAGCCGGTTAATGCTTCATTATTTATCTCAGTCAGTTAGCTTGTTAATCAAGCTAGTGAAACCACRTTCTCCCTTAGATATTTTGCAAAACCGAATTCCACAAAATAAGGAAAACACTTTTCTTTTAACCGTAAAACACTAAGGCAATTTTATCAAAGATAAAACGATTATTTTCCAAAGTCATATAATATATAGTTTTTAAGAAATAAAACACCAAAAAATAATTCTTCACATTTTATAAAAAGATTTTATTCAAAATACATTTACAATTATCCTAGGCTTTATTCTAGATATCCTTTTATAAACACTGAATTAAATCCTTTAATAGATTAAATCACAAACCATATTTTTTATTCCTTTTTATCCTTATGAGCCAATTATTCACACCTTAACACCAAGCTTACAATAAATCTAAAAATATAAAATTCCTAGACCTACTATACCATTGATCTTCCTTTGAAAGCTTCATCAATTACTCGAGCAATGGTTTAGGCAACTGCTAAGGAACTCGAGCTTCCCTTTATGTTTGAGCTTTTTCCTTGAGCTCCTTTAGTAGCTTCAACAGCCCCGAGAACTTCTTCCTTCTCCTAAGGATATCCTCATTCCTTTAAAACTCCTTGAGTTATTAAAGCTTGAAATCACAACACTAAGACATATTAGATAAACACACATGAGTTTGCTTTGTTGGTTTGTTGTGCCATTCATCAAAACATAGGGTTCAACAAACAGATAATTAAAACTAACATAATTATCGAACCTATTATTGAACAATGAAATCAAAGAGTGTCTAATTTGAATATATAATAACATATTTTTTCACATAAGTTTTAACTAGGCACGCATAGCGTGCACCAGAAAACTAGTATAAATAAATGGTATGTATATGTATACATATATTTGTATGTATATATGTATGCGATTTGTATGTATATATGTATGTGGTACGTATGTATATACATATATGAGCACTTATTGATGTATGTATAAATATATATAAAAAAAGATAAAATTTAGAATTTAAATTACATTAAGTAAGGATTGGAAATAAATTAAAAAATCTACTTTATTTTGAAGCCACTGCTCCAAACCCCTTCCTCTTTCTTTATATATATGTGATTGTTAGAAATTGAACAATAAGAGGGAATGTAACGGATAATAATCACTCCAAGGCACGGAAACTATCCTTTCCTATTAGTTTAATTTCGCCCCTCTAGGATCAACGGGTTACCACGAAATAACTAATGAGATACATCCCAATGGAGAGAACAACTCACTTTGTTGATCTTCAAAGTGAGTCAAGAAAAGAACTTTATGTGGAAGTTTGTAAGAACACTCACTGAAAAGTTTGCAAGAAATTTCAATGAGAAAGCAAGTAACAAGCAAGAGAAAACAAGTGTATTCTGATCTGTGCCTAGCAAATGAAACAAGTGCAACCTTTTATAGGCACTTTGAAGCAATTCCAACAACCAAATAATAGAGTGTAACCCCCATAATCAATGCATTAACTAGCCATATCAATCTGAGTTAATTGTGATTAAAACCAATTTAAACTCATACTAATTGATATACAACTGCTATATTGTAGTTTAAACAACATATTAATACATTAAGTAGGCACCCAATGGACAAAACCATCAATATCAAAGGATCGAAATTGATCGTGCATTAAAATGCGATCACCGCGAAAAATGGCGCGGAACCATTCATATGGCGAGATGCCATTTGCTGGCTACCACTTCCAGTAGTAAATGGCATGGCGCCACTCATATGGCGGGGCGCCATATGCCCATTTTCCCATTTTCCACCCATTTTCAATCCAATTTGGTAATTTACTCCAAATAGTCCTTTGCCATGATTTGTCCTATACAATTACTTCCTATATTGATTTGGTCCATTTATGCATAAATGTTCCAACAGTGATCACATATTCACATGGATCTCTTATATTGTATTCTATTTTTCTTTCAACCTTTCACATACCTTAAATAGCATTGTATGTAGTGCAATGGACAATAAAAAAAATGTGATTGACTTCATTCTTTTTAGTTGAACTCAAATGAACTAGAGTAGTAAATAATACTTACCCCTTACCACAATCCTTGTGTTTGATTGACTGAAGAATACAAGAGGGGGGTGGATTGTATTGAGGGAATTTAGGCTACTTTTTGCGAAATTTAAAATATAAATCAAAACAAACTTGAGACACGAGATTTTCAAACAAACTCTCAAGACAAACGCCAAGAGATAAAATTATGGCCTAATGCAACACAGGACTTCGTCTATAATTATAATAGAATGCAACACCTAATTACAATCTAAACACCGTTCTAAAGTTCTTCTGCTTGAACTAAAGAACCCCTAGTAACCAACCACACTGTTAGTCACTCTCAATCTCTCGATTTCTAATGAAATTCCTCGGTTATGAAACTCACTCACAACCTCTAGCTTCAATCAATAGATCAAAGCTCTTACAACTCAATAAACGATTTAGATGCTTAACACTTGTATGAAGTAAAAGAATCGGAGTAATTTTATGCTCAAGTGTGTCTTAATAATTTCTAACTAAATACATTTATAGTGTTATGTGAGCGTGAAATGCAAGCAGTAAGCACACCATCACATTAATTTATTTTTCGGGATTTAATAAGACTGTATAGTAATTATATTATGAAAATTCCATCTAAAATGAAATAAGTACAGAGTATATTTGTTGCAAATATTTCGTTACACCCTAATATAAGAATTGTTGCGAGAATTAAATTACAGAGGAAGTACTTAACATTAATTAATAATAGTTTCTAATAAACAATAAATAATAAATATGATAATGAGAATACTACAATAATATTTCGAATGTTGGAAAAATTCAATGATTCAAATCTGATCAATAAACTCTTGGATAATCAATGAAAGTAATTGGAAGCTTAAAAGTTCCAGACTTAAAATTTACTCTATCACGCCAAATAATTTGTCTTTTTTACTTGGAAAAATGGAATTAAATAATCCGAACTTTAGGCCTTTCGCTCAATATAATCCCAACTCAGGTTTATTTCATAATAATCCTTATTTGTTACCCTATCTTCTCAAAACAATCCTTTTGACCTTTAACCTGTTAACCAGGTAAAATTATTCTTTTTCCTTTTTTTTTGTTTTAGAACTCCTAAATTATCCACCATTCAACCTTCACCACCACCATAACTCCACCCTCCATATAATCAACCACCACCGCACCCTCTCAATCCCTGCCACAACCACAATCAACCCCAGCCGCCCTCGCACCCCAATCTCGCAGCGCACAACCGTCAATTGCCCCTTCATCGCCTCCCCCATTCTCTTTCTTTCAAACACACCAATACCACCCCCGCCATCACGAAACCACCCCAATCACACCAACACCACAACCCGCAACCCACCACCACCACAACTCGCGACCCAACACCACCACAAGAACTCGCGACCCAACAACCACCAACAACCCGCGATCTATCCAATATACACCCAGCGAACGCGACCCACCCATCACGTTTTAACCACTAACAAACGCAATTATGTTGGTGTTGTTCGATTGTTTAGTATGATGGCGGCGATTCAGTGGTTGTGGTTATTTGGCGGTGTGTGCTAGTTATTTGGTGGTCGGGGTGGTGTTTAATTAGGTTTTGGGTTGCGGAAATGGTGTTTCATGGTGGCTGCGTTGTTGGGTGGTGGTTGCGGCTGTGTTGTTGTAAGATGGGCGCTGCTGGTGGTGGTCTGAAGGTGAAGTGGAAGGTGGTGGTATGAGGGTGAAGGTAAAGGTGGTGCAAGGAGGGTGCGGTTGTAGATTGGTGTGGGTGATGGTTATGGCAGGGGCTGGTGGTTAAAGGAGTAAATGAACAACAACGTTCATATTGTAAATGCAAAGAAGAAGGGAAAAAAAAGAAAAAGAAAGGAGGAAACCGGTTAAAACCTTTTCCAGCAGGTTAACAATTGATAAAGGCTCGTTAATAGAAGATTAGGGGTTAAAATAGGATTATTAAGAAATAAACCACAGATCAAATTAATTTGAGAAGAGAGGCAAAAGTTGAGATTATTAAATTCCATTTTTCCTTTTTACTTTTATTAAATGTTTGCTACCAAATTGAATTTTCTGATATGAAAAGTAGAAGAATATATTTTGTAAATTTGGAAATGATTTTCTTTTAAACGATAATTGTTTTACCCAAACATAAATTCAATGGATGTTTCCTCAAATTCTCTCAAGATATAGCATAATAACTCATGTACACCCGAAATTTTCAAAATGCTTCATATACCCCTAAACTTACGAATAATAGCCCAAATACCTTATTCTAATGGACAAGTAGTTAACAGGGGTATATGCGTTATAACGCTATACCTATGAGGTATATGAGTTATAAGGTACGCTAATAACTGTAAAACTTACGAAGTAATATATATCATTTTTGGATCCACAAATTTTGTATGTGCAGATGCCAAGATGTCCATGACAAATACGGTTAATAAACTGAATAGCTTTGAAGCATCAGTGGACTATACAAAAAGCCTTTTTGAAGAAGACTCACTCTCACTCATAAAGCAATTGTTAGATTCTGCTGCAACAATGTGTTCCTGTAAGGATGAAGATGAAATGACTCCTCTACTAAGAGCAGCACAAAAGTCCTATTTATCAGCCGTTGAACATATAATGAAATGTTATCCGGAGTGTGTTGAGATATGCGATCCCAAAGGTAAATCCGTCTTGCACTACATCAAATTTCCAACTTTTTTAAAGGCAAGAGAGTTTATGAGAATCCCTGGAATTTCTATCTTGATGGATCAACAAGATGTGGATGGAAATACGCCACTGCATACTGCTATATTGAACTGCGATGTCAATATGGTGAAAGCCATGGTTGAGTGCAATGCTAACTTTGCTATCCAAAATAATGAAGGGATTTCGCCTAATACTCTCATTCACTCAAGTACAAGCGGCGTCTTTGACAATACGGTACATATTCATACATTTTATTATTATGAAATTGAATACTTGCACAATTTTATCATAATAAAGTACAAATTGTTCTAAACCAAATCAAAATTGTTATTTTAAAATTGTGATTATTTAAAAATAAGGTTTTATTTTTCAGAAAAATAATAATTTTTATAGTTATACATAGATTAATAAATATATAAATTTTACCCAAAAACACATTTATTAACATTGATTAAATTCTTCTTTACATTTTTTATTCAATAATTATTAGAAAAATTGTTCGGGAGGGAAAATCTGGGAGATGAGGATTGCTATAGTAATAGTTAATAGATAATACCCGTGCGATGCACGGTTTTAAAATGCACAAAATGATGAAAATACGGAGGTTATAAGAAATTGTATATCATTCTAAATAACTTCAAAAGATATAAAAAATAAAATCATAACTTACTATTATAATCTTAGCAAACTAATTTGGAATAATTCATTTAAAATATGTAATGTTTTGATTGACATTACATTTTTGAGGTTTGGATCCTATGGAGTTGAACTTTATAGATTTCAATAAATTCAAGACCTTCAAAAAAAGATTCATATACATCATGCATAATTTTTAAAAATTAAAAATATAAATTTATTTTAAAAAACTCTTACTCTTACAACTCTACAACTCTAACATTTTTCAACTTTACATGGTCTCGACTCAATTTTTTGTACTAAGAAAAAATGTTACATACAATTTACATTTCTTATTTTCTTTTTTTACATCTTATTTTATTAATTGTTTGCACGACTTAGCTCGTTATAATTAATCTTATATCTTTAATTGCATAAATGATTCAATCAAAAAGTAAGATGAAACTCTTGTTAGGTAATTAACTGGAGATAATATTATGCAATTTAGCTCATATTTGTCTTGTTGGCTTCTCAAAACTTGGCATCCTCCACAAGCAAATTATTCGAACTTTGTCCATACACTTTTCGATTTTTGGTGTTATTTCACTAACAAATTGAGTTTCTGAAACTCATTCTTACTTTGTAATAGTTTTTAAGAATGAATTGATAAAAAAAAACAGATGAGTTTTTTTTAAGTAAGATGAAAAAATGGGATTTTGTTGTTCTGAGGATAACACTGAATTTAAGGTAATATTAGAAAGCCTTAAATAAGAATTTTTGGGTGAATAAAATTTGAAGTGGAAGAGTCTAAATTCATAGGTATTCAATTGAATTTGTTCCATATGGCAAATAAGTGTGGGGAAGATGAAAAAAACTTAAACTATAATTTATAACACATGTAGTGGATAATAAATTTTAAGGTGGAAAAGTCTAGAATAATTTTTGGAAAAGAAATTGGGAGGGATAAATAAAACTTATTTATTATTTATTATCTAATTTATTTAAATAAAGGTTAAAAAATCGTAGCATGTATGGGCAGGAAATAAGAATGCTTTTGGGAGGGAAAATACTAAAGCTGGGTTTTGCTTTAGTATATTACTTGTACTATAGAAGATACAACTCTTAATATCAAACTTTTTACAGAGTACTTAATGTTTAAAATATGTATGTTAATGAAGAAAAAACTATTCAAGTTAATAAGAATAACAAAATTAAAATATATTAATGGTAATACTAAGTTAACATTACAAAAAATTAATAAATTAACTGTTTAATTTTCAAAAAAGATATATAAGAAAAATAGTGACAGCTAATAAATAAGTAAGGATTAATTTTTTTAATGAAGTCTATGGAAATGATTAATAAATAATATTAACTATAGAGTAATCTCTATTATATAAGTGAAGGGGGGAGGAAGATGGTGTCCCCCCTTCAAAAATACAATTTTACCCTTAATGAAATTAAATGATCCTTCTATAAAAATAAAAATAAAAATTAAATTAAAGGTTCATTGTCATATTAAATGCAATTTTCTAATTCTTGCCATATATATTGAAGATGGAATATCCCTTTAAAAAAATATTGAAGATGAAATAAAAATTTGAAATTTCAATTAAATGTTCAATGAAGTTRAATTATTGTTTTATACTAGACATGTTAGAAATGAATTGTGCATGAAAAAATGAGTAAAAATTAGTTGGACAATGTAACTTAATTCAYAGAGGRAAAACGAAAAATTTAACATGAATTTTACTAATACTTAATATCTTAACCTAACTATAGGTTGATTATCATTTAGTATCGTACTCTCTATTATGTTAATCAAACTTTTCTACTTTATCAAAATTATACACAGTTTTTTTCCACTTTATTTAAGCACAAGTTTTCCTCCGTTCTATATATCGCACTTTTAATATTATCTTTTAAAATTTTTTTACAAACAAATTACAGACACAACATTGATCAAAGATGTAATAACAAATAAAATTAAATTTAGTACTAATGTTTGTAATACGAACAAATAACTAATTGATGTTTACAAATACGTTAGGTTGACATGCACGCATAGCGTGCAAAAAAATACTAGTAGAGATAGAGGGGAGGGGGAGGGTTAGTAGGGAAATTAAATTAAATGCATTGATTAATTGATTAATATATAATAAAAATAATAAATAATATTAAATTACGCTGAAAATAGTTTAGAATACATTCTAAAGCGTACAAGGTCGAAATAGTTATATGTACACCGGAAAATCGCACGCATCGCGTGCATAAAGCCTAGTTATATAGATTACATCACTATACATGCGTGAATTTTACATAATGTAGGGTTTGGTTTTATTCATCTAGTCTTACTTGACGGTTGTTTGAATTAGTATTTGAGATGTTAAAGATAGGAGAAATCAAAGTTTAAATACATGAATAAAGTAAAATATTTAAAATATTGACAAAAACATGAATCACTTTCGTTGATAAAAAAGTATTGGAGTGTTTTTTTTTTTTTTTTTTTGTAGAAGGACGACATAAGACGGTCCAACATGATTGTGAAAGATGAAATAATGATGCCGAAAGAAATTATTGAAGCTGCTTATAATAGGAATTGGGAATATTTATTGAAGAGGCTTAGAGATCCGCAGTATGATGATCATCACTTTCTAAGTCGACTTCCAGATGGCAGCAACATTCTTCATGTGGTACTACAACAACATAAAATATCCACTACAGCAATGGAGCGGTCGTTCATGGAGGAAGTTGGAAAGAAGTTGCCAATCCTTCTTTGTCAAACCGACTTCAATGGATGCACACCTATTCACTCTTGGCTAACTTCAAGTATCAGTCTTTTCGATATCACAATTGACAGTTTGAAGTGTGTTCTGAAGGAGATAAAAGGGCAAGCAAGTTGTTATCCGTTGCTACCATGGGAAGCTAAAGATTTCAACGGTGACACCCTTCTTCATCTTGCTCTTAGGTATCGTAAATATGAGATGGCAAAGTTGTTAATAGAGGAGATGGTGGATGCAAAGTCATTTCGGGAAACAAACAATTCCAACGAAACTCCTCTCCACGTCCTTTGTCGCCACGGCTCGCCGAGTAAGTGTATAAACTGTCTTTAATTTGTGGTCTAAATTGCATAGTGGATCGGTTCTTATCAATTGAGGTGCAGTGGAAGATATTATATGTCATTGTGTTACATGTGAGTTCATTGCATATTGCATATATACATTCTCTTTGATTACCAACCATACCTAGTACGTATTCTAATATAATTTAAGCTAATTGCACTTTACGACTATTTCTCATTCTACTTAGCTAGCTTCTTTCTTACACGCATGCACTATTTATTAAATTGGCCTAGGCAAGTTTTAATGAATCTAGTAATTTATCATGAATTAATTAATTAAAATATATAACTCAACCATGATTGATAAAAAGGCACCAAAAAAACAAATGTAAAGAATGTTAAGTGTTAATTATTTGTGCCCCTTTTTTATTACATTCACCAAAAACTATAACACCCGTAGGATTAATATATATATAAATAAAGTATATTGATACACTAATTGCATGGATATAAAGTTAGCCAACAATAATATATATGTACTTAAATTTTATTAATATGTGTTTCTATTTGTTTTTCTTATTATGTCATACAGAAAAAACAGATACGGTGAAATTGTTAATAGAGAAAGATGAGTCGGTGGTGCATATGTATGATGCTGATGGTTTAACTCCTTTGTTAAGGGCCGTGAAGAGTAATACACTATTATATATAGGCTCAGAAATACTAGAGAAGTGTCCGGAGACAATAAAACAAGTAGACTCTCAGTTTGGTAGGAATCTCCTTCACTTCCTGCCTGATTATAAACAAGTAAACTCTCGGTCGCTTGATAAAGAACTTAAAGAGTTCATAAATAGAGGAGAGAATGAAAGTCTGATGTACCAAGTTGATAGAGAAGGAAACACACCTTTACATCTTGCTATTCTAGAGCGTCGATTTGACAGCGCTCAACTTTTGTTATCTAAAAAAGAAAGGCGTCATCTGTTCTATAATGGAGAAAACAATGATGGCAAGACAGCTATGGATTTGCTGGAAACAACTCAAGACATCCCCGCAAGGTTAGTAGCTTATTAGGTAGTATATTAATGGATTTTTTATATAATACCACCTTTTATATATTTACAAGTTTTTATAAATTTCCACCTTTTATTTTTTTTTTAACCTCTTAACGGAATTGTTAGATTGCGGGCCCCACTCACTCTTTTTTCCTTATAATCTCCCCTAGCCCTCGATGAACCATGTCGAAACTCTAAAACTTCAATTGCCATACATTTGCATAACACAAATAAGATAGCCAGACTCATTTCTTGTATCATTAAGTCATCATCATTTACAAACTACTGCACTGAAGAACAACATTAAACCAAGAGCAAATACAGACTTTAAAGCAAATCAGGGCGGAATCAAGAAAGCGTGGGAGATGGGGAAACGCCGAAGCGTCCTCATAATTTTGGATAACTTTGAAACTTTCTGAGCAAGAGTACTTGTTCTCTGTTCCTAATAAGAAATTTTAATTTCTTACAATCATTCCTCTCTCACTTGTTACTGCTTACCTCGTTGACCCTCACTCCTCTTCTTCTTCTTCTGTAAATTCAACCCTAATTAAACTAACCCAGAATTTCTGAAACCATTAATCGAAGAAAAACACGAAAAATCAACCAAATTGAAAAATGAAAAATGCCCAAATCATGAATTGAAGAGCAGAAAAATTACCAGGTAAATGCCAAGGGTCAAACTTGTAAAGACCAATTTCAGCAATAATAGGAACAACAATTCTTTGGGAAGCGCACTTTCTGCATAAGTAATGAACGACTAATTCTTCATCTGTTGGGTGCCTGGGTGGAATCTGAACCCAAGTGGTAAAACCAATTCTTCACTCATCATTCTCTTGTTTGATTGAATTGATATTCAAACTCTTGCTTCACAGTAGTAATTAAAAGATTCAACCTTTTTCTTCGATTGATTGAAGTTGATTGGAGTAAAAAAGCTCAACGATTGGAGTAATAGGAGTGAGGGTCAACGAGGAGTGAGAGAGGAATGTTGAGTGTGTGAGGAATAGAGTTGTAATTGAATTACAATAATAAGTGGGGCCCGTACTTTAATAATTCCGTTAACAATTCCTTTAAGAGGTCGGAATTTATAACAAAACAGAAGTTAAAGATGGAAATTTAAAAAAATAAAAACAAAAGGTGAAAATTTATAAAAAGTTGTAAACGAAAGCTGATATTATACAAAATATCCTATATTAATATCTTGTATATTTGTATTAGAGTCCGTGTGCCCTTCGGCAGTTATCCAATAATCCACCAACTAATGCCTACCCCGCTCCTGTCTTTTATTTTTACTTTTCTTCTATACTTAATTAGTTTATCATTACCAGGCCATCAACCAATCAATTTCTGATCATTTCAATAACTTGTCTTTTATCTCTTTATTGAAATTGCAACTGTAATTCATGAATGATCATAATCGGATCACAATCATCAAACAATTGGTTTGAATTTAGCACAAAATCTAAAAGTTTGATTGGTCGGAAAACTGAAATCAGAGAGAAAGATGAGAGAAAATGAGAGACTAAGCTTAACAACTCAACAACTGATTGTAACTACCAAGAGTGTTGGGAGAAAGACAGAAAGAGGAGCAGAGAATAGACAGTAGAAGAGAGAAGAAGAAGAAAGCTAATATTAATAGGAAGATGCTTGATTAAATTAAATATAAAGCTGATTACATATGCCTTTATATAGGCTAATACTCATAACAACCTAATGCATAAAAATAGGAAACTTAGCAGCTTATTAGCTGGTTTATTCTACGTAAACAAAGCAAGAGACTAGGACAAAGTCTAACTAACTTTGAAGCATTCTTCATTCAATAGAGCTGAGATGTCGTTCTTTGTAACTAACTTGATCAGCTAGAAAACACTTAGGTGTAAGCAATCGTGAACCAACATAATCAGTGGTAGATAGAGTATGTCCAATACTCTTCAATATTCAGATATTCACAAACTTGCTATTTTATCTCACCCAAACTTTTCCCACAGTAAAATTTTTAATACTAAGAAAATCATCCTAACTTTCATTTTATAAAAAAAAGAACGGTTTTAAGAAAATTATTTCTGGAATCTTTATACAAAAATAATTGTCAAACATTTAGTATTATAGGAAAAATAATTCATAGGTAGTGCTTAGATAAGTATCAAATAATAATCCGTACATTAATTTTAGGAAAAATTGAAATAAATAATCCCACCTTTTGGTGGTCTTCTGATAATAATTCCAATTGAGACAAATTTTTAAATAATCCTAACTTTATACCCAATCTGCTCAAAATGGGTCATGACCGGTTTTGCTAAATTGATAACCTGTTAAATAGGTTACCTTTGCCACGTGTCGCATTTTGATTGGTTAGAATTTTTTTAATTAAATAAATTAAAATAAATTAAAAATAATATTAAAAAAAAACATCTCTATTCACTCACTCACCGATCACCACCAACCTCACTCCATTAGCAACAAACACACCACCGACCTACCCATCCCAACCCCCACCCTCTCAACAACCACCCATGCCAAACCGCCACTACCCCTAGTCCCTCAACCATCCTCATCACCTCGCCAACCCTCCCACTACTTACCAACTCGCCGAACCGCCAAATCCCCACCCTTAACAACCGCACCGACACCGTCATTCGCTCCACACGTGCATCAACCCTATTCTGATTGACTACTTCCCATTAATGCCTTGTAAATCTATTCTCCTACTTACAGCTTACTAATTCATCTTAACCCTTGAACAAAAAGCACGTCGCCACAATCTTTCGCTTTCAGCCTAAAGGAGCTACTTGCTTATCGATGACAATCTAGCCTCAGCCATTAATTTTTTCCCGTCCCCGTCAAGGTTCTCAAACGAAGCGCTGCCTTATTCAGTCGATATTCAGCGCTGGTGGTCAACGGACAGTATTTCGTGGGTCGGTTGCGATTTCAGGGTGGTATGGCTGTTCCATGGTTGATGGGTTAGCTTGGTTCAATATAACAATTGCAGTGATGGTTCAATGTTTTGGGGTAGTAGGTGTTGCAAAAAGGGATAAAGGTCTAAACTCAAAAAAATGTCGAAATTGAAAAAAATAATTTAATTCGCGACGGTTGAGAAGGAGCAACGAGATAGCTGTGCTGGAACAGTAGCAGCGAAGGTGTTGGTGGTACAGTAGCAGCGAAGGAGCTTGTGGGGCTAGGCATGAGAGGGGGTTGAGCTCGGGTGGGTGTTGTGGTGGAGGTGGTGATGGTGGGGGTGAGAGGAGSTGAGAGGTGAGATTATAAAAAATARAAAATRAAATAAACAAATAACCTGTTGAAAAGGTTATGGGTAAAATRACCCATTTTGAGCAGATTGGGTATAAAGTTAGGATTATTTAAAAATTTGTCTCAATTGAGATTATTATCAGAAGACCACCAAAAGGTGGGATTATTACTTTCAATTTTTCCTTAATTTTATTTACAGAAGTTATTATGCACTAAGCATATAGTGACTCTTTATATCAATTTAGTTACGCATTATTCAATTTATCTCTATATGAAAGTAAAAGAATATGAAGGAACAAATTACAACAATGCACACAAATTCAAATGACGCAATTCAGATTCTTTTTTTGTGCCATGTAAGGTTCTATTTCTTAATTTGCACTAAAATGGAGCATATGAATTGAACGAGATTGAACTAAACTGAATATATATTTTATGAAAGGAAATTAGGTTAATTATAATTTGTTTCAATTCAGAGTAAAAATTAATTAATGTTCTTTACAGTTTCGAAAAATGTTCAAGACATATTTATTTGAAAATGAGCCAGAACGAAGACTCCGGTTTTTTAAAGAAAGTATGTACGGCGTCCAGTACTCAAATATGAAAGAATTTATGGGCACATTAGGCGTGGTGGCTGCCTTGCTCGCAACGATAACATTCACGGCAGCATTTACAGTTCCCGGTGGTTATGAGCAAGAAGATATTAAAGTTAATGGAACAAATACAATATTAGTACATAAAGGATCCCCAATTTTAGCCAAGGAAGTAGCATTCCAGGTGTTCATGTTTGCAGACGTGATAGGTATGTGCAGCTCAATTATGGCTTTATCCTGTTTGATTTGGTTCTTCACATCAAACCAAAAAGGGGACGAAGGAAGGCGACTGGGTGATCTAAGCATGGTGTTTCTTCAACTATCATTCTATTCAACTCTCATTGCTTTCATGAGTGGCGTCTATGTAACTACTAGGAAGGAATTACCCAAGTTAGCTACGTTCACTCGCGTCATTTGCATCCTAGTCATTTTGCTAATGATCTTGTTGAGGAAACACTTTGTCATGGAGAAGTTAGCACACGTGTTTTATCGCCTATGTGACAATGCGAAGAAATTTCGAGATTTGCTTAACGAGAGATATAAGAGGGTTGCTAGTTGTTTGAGACGTTGACTGAGCAAAGCAAGCAAAAGGCTTAAATCTTTGGAAGTAATTGTTGTTGGGCCGTGTATACTTTGTTTGGGCAATAGTTGTAAGATCAGAACCAAGCGGTCACGTAGCATCCTCTAGTGATTAAATGTTTATTATTGTGCTTAATTAATTTAGTTCAAAAAAAAAAAAAACATTGTTTATTATTGTGTTTTATAATAGCATCTGATATTCTGATGCACCAGACTTCTTCGTAATTGTATGAGGAAGACCAGAAGAGTACTTAATTTTATCTAAGTTTATCATGTTTATTTAATCTTAAATTTCTTTAGTTTTTTTTTTTTTTTTTTTTTTTGACTTGGAAAGATGTAGAATTTAGGAAAAGGCTTAAAAGCTTGCCGCCTTGCACTATTGACTTATAAGCCGTTCAAAGATTTACTTAGCTTGGACCAATAAGCAAAGGAAGAATTCTATCTTTGCAATAGGTCTATTATGGTCCCGGGACCATGTGGTCCCAGACAAATGTTCATTTTCGAAACTAGAATTGTTCATTTTCGAAAATAGAAATGCTCATTTCCGAAAATATAAGTGTTCATTTTTAGATATAAACATTTACATTTGAAAATGAACATTATACATGTTGAGATGAACATACATTTCTAGTTTCGGAAATGAACATTTACCCGGGACCATGATGAGGACCATGGTCCCGGGACCATAATAGAATTTGCGCTATCCTTGAATGGCTTGACTGTGCTTGGTGTAACTTAGATTGGCTTTCCCATTACCCAAAAACAATACTAAGACATCTTCCCAGACTGAACTCTGATCACTGCCCCATTCTTCTCACCACTACCAATAGACCACCTCCTATTCCCCACAAACCTTTCAGATGTGAACCTAAGTGGTGTGACCAACCTGGTTTTGATGATCTAATTTCTTCTGCTTGGTTGAATTGCCCACAAAACCTCTCCTTTGACAAAAAAAAAAAAGCTCGTATAGCGACGGAAAATTAGGGACGGAATTTGTAATCCGTCCCTAATTAGTGACGAATTCATTAGAGACGGATTTTGGAATCCATCCCTAATTGTTTAATGTATGTTATGTTGACCTCCAATGGTAGAAATAGCCTAAATTTAGGGACGGATTTCCATTTTCGTCCCTAAATTAGGGATGAATTTTAATTTTCCGTCCCTAAATTAATTTTCCGTCCCGAAATTAGGGACGAATTTTAATTTTCTGTCCCTAAATTAGAGACGGATCCATGATCTGCATCCCTAACCTATTGAGTTCCTCAAAACAACAACGATTTGCAAGTTACGGTTTTTTGTCTGTAACTTTCTCTACGGGTGTCCGATGGAGGTCCATAATATATCAAACTGACCGGAATTGCGACGCGTATCTTATCTTCATGTCCAAAAAAGGCCTCTAGAGGGTCCTAATTTGGAAAACAAAAAAATGGAGTTTTGGGACGGATTATAGGGACGGATTTAATTTTGGAAATCCGTCCTAATTTAGGGACGGATTCGAAAATCCCTCTCTAATTCTGGAAGCAGATTTTTACACATTTTAGCTATTAAAGTACATAAGTTGGTCATTGGAATAGATGGTTGGGGCTTTGGTTGGTGACTTTGAGGTCACGAGCTCGATTACTTTCAAGAGCTGGATGAGTTGCTATTAATAATTGATTTGTAAATGATTAAGAGGTGATATAGAGGTGGTTAAGAGGTGATTAACACTAATCACACCAACATTTTAATTTTTTTTGGTTTTTAATTAGGAACGGAAATTCCAAATCCGTTCCTAATTTAGTGACGGATTAAAATTTCGTCCCTAATTTAGAGACGGAATGCACAGTTCCATCGTTGATTTCACTTAGCGACGAAGGTTTTAGGGACGGATATCCGTCGCTAAATCATATTAGCAACGGATTTCGCTAGTTTAGCAACGGATTCGGTCCGATCCATCCCTAAAACGAGTTTTTTTATAGTGGAAATTAAAAAGCCTATGTTAAATTTGAATGGGATTTCATTAAGTGTTGTCTTGAGGGTATGAATTTCAGTGGGGAGTCTACTAGATTTATTATGAGTTGTCTCACCTCCACCTCCATCTTAGTCCTAATCAATAAAAAAACCTTCTACTTCCTTCCTCCCCTCTAGAGGTATTAGACATGGGGATCCGTTATCACCTTACCTCTTCATTATTTGCATGGAATGGCTTTCAAAGATAATCCATTAAGAATGTCAAGAAGGAAATTGGAGCCCTTTCACCTTTGGAAGAAGAAGAACCCCTATCTTCCATCTCGTCTTTGCATATGGTCTCATACTATTTGGAGAAGCTAATGAGAAAACCTGGAAAACCATAATGAACACCATTATTGGACTTTTTGGAGCTATCTCTGGCTAATCAGTAAACATTAATAAAAGCAAGTTAGTCTTCTCCTCTAATACTAGTCAGAACATGGTAGAGTTGTTCAAGAGTACCCTATGATGCACTAGTAGTGAGGATTTGGGGATTTATTTGTGCTACCCTCTTTCTAATACGAGGCCAACGACCAAGAACGAGCTGACTAGTGTAGTCGATAAGATTAGGAAAAATCTGGTTTTCTTGTAACATCCCAATAATTCTCCCTTTTTCCTGTGAAATATTTAATTAAAGATACGGAGAACTATTGACATGTTATCGTCATGTGGGAAAACGTTTCGGGTTATTCAGAATATTGCAACGGAAAATTACTAAACCAATTAACAAAACTTTTAGGAAAACTTTCAAACAATTTCAAAACCGTACAACTTGGATCAACTTTGTCCCTTTATTCAAAGTCGAGAATAAGTGTCATGGAAAACTGACGAAACTTGGAAAATCGGTTTAACCAAATATAAAAATACTATAATTTTCAAACAGAGCATTAAACAACAGTTCAAGAATTTAACACTCGAACACTCCCATAACCCCAGCGTTGCAAAAGCACCTTCATAGCCATCAACAACTTGCTCAAACTGGCCTGTAACCATAATTTCCAAATGAAACAAGGATCATCACTAGTCCATTAACAGAAGGAAAATGTGAACGACACACACATAACACAAAAACATACGCAATCAGCAAAGCTAAGTACATACAACCTACAAAACAAGAAAACAAACGGATAGCATCTCCCCTAAAAATGGACATACCAAGTTACGAAAACTGTTAAGAAACAAGAGAAAACCCAACAGTGGTGTTCATAAACACTCTACCACATATTATATATATATTATATATATATATATATATATATATATGTTGGATCGACTAAACAATACAAGAGGGGGGTGAATTGTATTGAGGAACTTAAGTGACTTTTCGCGGAATTAAAAGAAACTTAATRAAAGAAACACGAGCAAAGAGAATTTTCCAAACACAGAAACTCTCAAGACAAACGCCAAGAGAGGAAAAACTGTGGCCTGATGCAACACAGGACTTCGTCTTTATTATAATAGGATGCAACACCTAATTACAATCTAAAGACACTCGTTCTCAATTCTCAAGGAACTTCTTGAACCCTCGTAACCAACCCCTYTGTTGGTCACACTCTCTCAAACTCGATTTCTATGAAATCCCTCGGCTATGAATCTCTCTCACAACCCCACGCTTCAATCAACAGAAAGAAGCACTTACAACTCGATGTAAACAATCCTAAATGCTTGGCAACAATATGAAATAAAGCTCAGATTGAAATCTTTGCTCAAGGTGTGTCTTTGTTTAATTTCCAACTGAGTATATTTATAATGTGATCATGAATGCATAGAAGGCAAGCAAGTAAGTCCACTACCACACTACTCCTCTTTTGTAGGAGTAATGCTTGTAGTGGAACTTGACCAGCAAGCTCCATAACTTCCACGATCACTAACAGATATAGCCGTTTTAGTTCCTTAAAATCTCAGTTAGTTAGCACACGTTCTTCATAACCGATTTTCCTATTTTAAAGGCTTTTCTTTTACCAAACAGTTTAATCAAAAATTATACTTTCAAAGATAAAACGTTTTAATAAAGGAAAGATATTAACATATAGTTTTTAAGAAATATTCTAACAGAAAAACAATCTTAAATATTTTATGGAAAGATTTTATTTATCAATCATAATCTAAATTTCCCTAAGGCTTTATTAGACAATATCTATTTCACAAAAACGGATTAAAATTCATTAATAGATTAAATCACAAACTTTATATTATTTTCCTTTTTATCCTTTGGCATATTTCATATATCATTACCAGCAGTACAATAACCTTAGAACCTAAATCTACTGTACCAATGTCGAGTTCATCTTTTCTCAAGAACTCAAACCTTCCTTGACTTTCGACTTCTTCCTTGAGTTCTTCCATAGCTTCCAATCAAGTCCAGGAACTTCTTCCTTTCCTAAGGATGTCTTGCTCCATTAGACTTCTTGAAACCTGGAACCTATAATCATATCACTAAAACAACTATTAGATATTAAACACATAGAGTTTGCTTCTTGGTTTGGAGTGCCATTCATCAAAACTTAGGGTTCAACAATATTCCCCCTTTTTGATGAATGCCAAACCAAGCAAACTCTTTAAACCAATTCAGATCATAAATCAATAGTGTGTTAGTCTATTATAAACTAATTCAGTACAGGATATATAAGAGAAACAAAAACTTAGGAAGTTTTAGAGTTTTAGTTAATACCCTTATACATGCTTCTTTATTCAGCAAGAAACTCGAGCAGCTTAGATGTTAGAACTTGATCATCAACCTGTCAAACCAAAGAGGTTTGCTCCTATTCCCCCTTTTGGCTTTCATCAAAAACACAATATATGCATATATCTCATAGCACAGCACCAATAGAAAGTGTATTGGCTGTACCCTTTCAATACACATAATTTCAAGTATATTAACAATCCACACACAAGAAAGATCAAAGCATAGCATATATATAATCATTTAAAATATAAAGCCCCATAATAGTTCAAGGAAAGAAGTCATAAGTACCAATGTTCAAAAGCTAATTAAGTAACCAAATCCAAAATATTAAGTTACAGACCATTGTTTTTGATAACTAATAATAGGGATAGGGTAGGTTAATTTCTAGTGGGAAGGGGAAGGATGAAGCAAGATCTTCAGGGGCCTCCAAACTCTGACAGGACGTCATTCACCTTGGACAAAATCTTCCTTTGCTCCTAGTCAATCTGCAAGGATGCTGCATCCATGTCATCTATGATAGTTTGGGACAATGTAGCCTGTTTCTCCAACATTGGCTCCATTTTACCACACCTGATGAGCACCTGATCCAGCTTGTCATGAAGTGATTGAACAGAGTCCTTAAGTCCCTGCAGCTCCTCAATGACTGAGGAACTGAAGGTGCCAAAGCCTAAACCAGTACGCACCATAGAGTCACTCCCTTGTTTCTCCAGAACARGGGTTTCAACAGCAGCAGGAGGAGAAGGTGAACTTCAGTTGTCTTTGGTTCCTCCTTCTGCGGCTCCTCCGCCTTTGACTCGTCCTTCATTGGCTCATCCTCATCCAGGTTGAAGAAGTTTTGCACGGTCTCCTTGTCAGCGCCCTTCCTTGTGTTCCTCCCACTCTTTCTGAGTGYACCTGCTCCTCTTCCTCTGCCTCTGCCTCCTCTGCGACTGACAGACTTGATGAGTGGTTCATCATCCTCATTCTTTTCATCCACAGTAGTCACAGTTTTCTCAGGAGTCTTCACCTTATCAGCCTCCTCTTCCTCCTTCTCAGCAACCTTCTGTTCCTCCTCATCCTCCTCTTTCTCCTGTTCCTTGAACACACACACCCCATCTTTGACGAGTAACCCTAGTCTGAGTAAGGTACTGGATTGAATGAAGTGGTTTCTTTGCATTGT
>SNQN01005350.1:0-45003 GCA_008642245.1 Bassia scoparia | reverse complement strand
TGAAGAATGATGGGGTTTTAAGAAATTAACCTAAAAAGGGAACCCTAGTAACCTAATCATGGGCCTTTAAGGAGAATAAAGTCCAAGCCACCTGTTTCTGGGAACAGTAATAAATACCTCATTAATTACTGTTCCCAATTGACGTCATTTCAGACCCTCACATAGTCATTTTCTCTGACATTCCTTACAAATAAGGGAGATCTCTGACCCACCTTTTCGTACTTTTTTACCCTCTTTTCGCTCAGTATCTGACTTAGCATCGGAAGCGATAATCAATAGGATTATTCCTTTGTTTCAGGTTGTACGAGAGCCCTGTGAACGAGAGGCTTGTTCAGCACCATTAAGCCTACGAGTCAGAGGTTGCTCAGTCCAGAGTCTCTCAGTCAGAGGTCCATCGTCGAGAAGCTTTCCGGTTCTCAGCAAACCTCCTCCGTTCTACTTAAGTTTCATTCGAATTTCCACGTCAGGCGTGACTAGGAGAGCCTAAATTCACCCTTGTATTCACTTCACATTCTCGTTAATTTGTAATAAACATTTGGCGCGTCTGTGGGGAGGTCTAGTCATGTCTGATCAGGAAATTCAGTCTAAGCTACACGAACCAGGTCTTCGGAGCCGGACCGAGGTCAATCAGACCCTCCACTCGTCCTGACTGAAGGCTGACGAGTATGAGGATCTGGATTAGAGGCCACGACGAGAACTGTAGACGACTCTACAGCTACATTATCCAAACGTGAGTATGATGGGAATTGCCACCCACAGCGTCAACTCTTAGAGTAAAGGTGATTTAAGACTCTACCAGATGGTCAGGACTTCAGCAAGCTCAGACCAGCAGTCTGAGTTGTTGATGGTCAAAGGGGAGTTGAAAAAAGGAAAAGTAAGCAGGTAATCGAGGGGCCATACTCCTTCGATTCCCAAGCTGAAAACTTATGGCGATTAAACAACCTACTCCAGCCAACAGCCTTCAAATATTGAAAAGGCGACGGCAGTGGCCAAAAAGCCAGCAGCTAAACCTCCAGCTACCTTATAGGCGAACGCCCCATCCGAAGGAAGTCACAGATGCAGAAAAGTCGCATCGTTCTTCACTCAGCAGAATTCTTATTCTACCCACTCAGCATGTGTCCAGCTACCCGGTCCATGGATGCTCGGCAGTTATAAAAGCCAAGAAAGCCAACAATTCAAAAATGGAATGTCCCGTTGTTTTGGAAGCTAAGAAACAGGCAGAGCCTCCACACAACTCAACCGTCCACAGTACTCAGTTCTGGATGACTCCTGTCATGCGGATCCAACCTTATCAGTATTTCGAGGAGAGAGCCCTCATAGAGTCTACGAGACCCTGTTCTCTGATTTATAAATACTCTGGGGGGAGAGAAGCAGCGACTTCGACATGGGGGTCACCCACTGTCTCAAGGTTCACCCTTGTCTCAGTCACCTGCCAGCCACCTACCCAGCCAATGGGTTAGGTAATCACACAGCCTCCGATGTGGAAGCTTCGAAATCTCGCTCTTACTCAACCACTCACCTCTCTCTGCATCTATTTACATTTGCCCCTAAGCCAAAGATCAAGTCCGACGATCGCTTCGTATGACGAACGACAGATCCTGATGATCACTTGGCTATGTATAAGATGTATTGCTTACCACCACCGCGGACGATAGCCACATGGTGCGATTCTTTCCAGCAACGCTATCGCATAGCTCAAAATGGTTTAATGGACTTCCCTCGGGGTCCATTTCCACAACTTCACTGAATTGTCTATTGATCTTCCTCACCATTTCATGGACTAATCGCAAGAAAAGATGTGTAGCATACACTTTAGCTCGATCAAACAGCGAAACGTGAGTTCGCTGCGAAGCTATGTTAAGAGATTCAATCATTGAAGCTCTCAAAATCCAGGGTCTTGTCTCTAGGTGTTGTTTTGATAGCTTCATTCGAGGTCTCATGATGATTCAGATTTCAGTTTGAAATCGTGAAAAGGGTTGCTCAGATTTAAGGGTGCCCTACGAGAGGCTGAAGTCACATTCGAGCTGAAGAGTCTGTTCAGTGTCGAGAAGTATCGGCGAGAGGTGAAGCCACCAGAATATTCGCCTAAAACCCTTGCGGTTCCTCCCACAAGGGCTGGTCAGAGCAGGGGGGAGGGAGACCGACGAGGCAGTAGTACCTGGTCATCGACAGTCGAGAAACCAGAAGCGTAAAATGGGAAAGCCAATGTCCTAAGTATGAGTTACTAAGGATCTCTAATCAATTTATAGGAGATAAGGACAAGGTGGAAATTGAAGATCACCACAATGAAACAGAGAAAATAGTTTCGAGACAAGAATAATTTTGCAAGTTACCATCAAGACATCGGGCATTATGCCAATGTTGTCTTGTTCTCAGGAACAGGCTAAGAAGAATTGGCGTACGAGTGGCAAGATTCCCGCCCATCTATCAAAGGGCCAAGTCAAAAAGGCCAAAGGGGACCGAGGCCAAGAAGTATGATGTTGACACCGACCGAAGTATATGCCACATGTAGCTGGTGGGCTTGTTTCGGTGGTCCACCATCAGAGGGCATACGACTACATGAGAAGTCTAAAGGTGGCTGAAGATTCGCCTTGTTCAGGACCGATTGAGGACCTTTCCAGAGGTTCTAATTATGGTTCGAAGAGATCAATGATCCGTTTCGGTTACCCACGATGATCCACTTGTAGTGGAGTGAAAGTGGCGGAAATATGAGGTGAGCGATCCTATTGATACAGGTAGCTCGTCTTATATCATAAGCTGGGGATTGTCTACCAAGCTCAATTACAATGGACGATGACCTTTGTCAAGCAACACATCAAATGTCGATTTGGGGGAGGGTGATACACCCCGTAGGATCGTTACCCTCCGGCGATTTGGCAATCGTGATACATGCGGATTTGAAAGTAAGTTCCTAGTGGTCAAGGGACCACTGTTATAACATAATTTGGGTCGACCCAACTTCAATGTATCCAATCGTGATTGTGACCACATCTCATGCTCCTCAGTTTTCTGTATGACAAGGAAACGATTTGGGTCGATTCATGGAGCCAGCAATCGGCTAGAGAGTGCTATCTTACACTCTCAGCCCCTCTCGGGGGGAGAGCAAGATGTTGTGATGTCCAACCTGCCCAGAAAAGAGAAATCTGGAGAAGTAATGATGGCATGGGCTTCACCAAGAAAGCAATGGCTGTTCATTAGGCTATACCAGCTTGCCTTCAAGCCAGACCTCAGATGCTCCTGAGAATATGGTCCTTGATGCCGACTAAAGCCGGAATAGGGACAGTAGGGTTGGAAATCGATCGATCCTCCCTTGTTCAGGAGATTAGACAATTGCTTCGGAGTTCAGGATGTTTTTTGCCTTTTCTGTCGAGGAGATCCAGGAATCGATACCGTCGATTGCCCAGCATGCTCTAAAGGTTCGATCCTCTCACAAGCCAGTCAGCAGAAAAGAGGAACTTCGTCCAGTTAGAAGCAAAGCGGGGACGAGGAGGTGAAAAAGTTATAGAGGCTTGGCTTCACAGGGAAATTTGCCAATAATCCCGATATGGGTGGTAAATCTTGTATTAGTGCCCAAGCCGAATGGAACCTGGCGATGTGATGTCTATTTAACACTGACCTTAACAAGGCATGGTCCAAGGATCCATTCCCTCTTCCAAAGATAGACAAATCTGGTCGATTCAACGCTGGAACATCAAATAATGAGCTTGCGTGCTTTCTCGGGGTTTCATCAGAATAACCATGAAGGTTGAGGACCAAGATAAAATGCATTTGGAACAGGACAATGGTCGTTATTGCTATAAAGTCATGCCTTTTGGCTTACGAAACCCCTGCACGTTTCAAAGGTTGGTATGCAGTCTTCTTCAAGCAGATTTGGTCGAATGTCGAAGAAATTGATGACATGAATCATCAAAGCAAATTAGCCAAATTGACCATCTTCGGACTTGGAAGGAAACTTTTGAAACGCTTCGGACACTTCCAGATGAATTAAACCAAGAAGTGCATATTTTGAGTAACCTCTGGAAAATTTTTGGATTTTGGTTGCGAGAGGGCATTGAGGCGAATCCAGATAAGGTGCAAGCCAGGTGCTTGACATGACAGCACCCAGGGCTGTAAGAAGTTCAAAAAGTTGACAGGATGTTTGCTGTTTAGCAGATTCCTCTCGAAATCGCGGAGATTTAATGTCACCTTTCTTCAAGGCTATCAGAAGAATGTTAAGTTCGAATTGACTCGGAACTGAGAGGCTCTCACCAAATCAAAGGAACACCTCCATACCCTCCCTCGTCTGGTAATCCTCGGTTGGGGGGAGACCCTTTATATGTCCTTGCTGTTCCCAACATGCTGTCTCTGGCAGTTTTGGTAGCCGAGAGGGAAGGTGCTCACTGTCTGATATTTCATCAGCATGTCTTACAAAAGTGCCAGAGAATCGGTATCAGCCACGAGTCGAGCAGAAAGTGTTGGCTTAGGCCTGTGTGCCGATGCGTAGGTCAATCAAATCAATGCTTTCCGAAGCCGTTATTTGTTGTGCTGTGTCCACAAGATTGTAAGGTGTATACAGTCAATCCGTCAGGACTCTCTCACTCGCATTGGAATCTTCGGGTAAGAATGTTTGAAATGGGCAATTGGTTGAATGGATTCGATATGTTTATGAGCCCAGACGAGCCATCAAGGGGCAAGGCCTTGGCTGATTTTATTGTCGAGCTAACTAAACCGCCCCAACCAGAGGGCAATACCGAATGTCTGGAAATTATGTGTTGTAGGGTCAGACCACTACAGATGGTTGTGGGCAGGTATACAGTTTCGCTGCTCCAGAGGGTGATGTTATGAATACGCCATGGAACGTATTAATTTTCAAGCTACCAACAACGAAGCAGAGTATGAGGCTTGATTGCGGGATCAAGATGTGCCAAGCTGCCAGGGGCACGTCGAATTGAGGCATGTCTGATCTCACTGATCCGTAAACAGCCAAATGTCAATGGAAGAATATGAGGCCCATGAAGATGTCAACATGTTGATAATGCATGAATGGTTAGGCAGAAATCAAAGGAGATTGGACAGGCTTTTTTATTGCTACAAGTGCCTAGATTTGAGAAAATCAGCGAGATGTCTTTCTAAATTGGCCAGCTCCGCAACGGGGAAACACCCCTCGAACAGTCTTTTTGGAAGTTAAGCGTACGAAGAGTCATTACGATTAGAAGGAGTCAAATTTTTCATTGACAGAAGTAATTCATGGATGAACTGCTACTCGTCGGAATACAAGGTGAATGGAGACTTCCATGCTGATCCATTAGAGGCTAAGTATGTCAAAGCAGGGATCTATTGGTTCAGTTCTCTGGAAGGGGCATTATATAAGAAGTCCTATAGTCACCCGTTGTTGAAGTGGTGATAACCCCAAAAAGGGGGCAGAGCTATTAAGCGTGATGTTCACGCAGGGTATTGTGGGTCACACATCGTGATGCCAGGGCACTCGCAGAAAGAAACCCTAAGGACTGGCTATTCTGGCCCACGATTCGCAAAGATGCTCAAGAGATGGTGGAAGAAATGTGTAGTGTCAGGATTCATCCAACCATACTCCGTCGACCATCGAATGGTAATCCTGTGTTATATCGCTTGCATCGCCAAGTGGGCAATGACATTCTGGGACCATCCACTACAACTTAGGGCAACGAAGTATGTCATAAGTTGCCGTGACTATTCTAAGTGGGTCGAAGCTGAGCCGTGGAAGGCATCAAACCTCAGACATCTAAGAATTTCATATGGAAATATTATCACCAGATTTGGTGTGCCGTTCTATAGACTTTGATAATGGTCTCAGTTTGAGTGTACCAAAGCTAAGGGAATGCTGGAGATTCCTGGGATAGCAAGGGCTTTTGCCTCGGTTGCCCATCAACAGGCAATGGACCAGGTTTGAAGCATTTCAACAAGACTATTGTCTCAGGCCTAATAAAAGAAGTTGGATCATGCAAAGGTCTGTGGACAGAAGAACTTTTCAATAGTGCTCTGGTTTCAAATCCGAATACAGAGAAAGGATCTACGGGTGAGACACACCGTTATATGCTCGTCTATGGGCTCAGAAGCTGTTCTCCCTATCGAGATATATGAGCCCCTAAAGTCCTTGAGAGTCATGTTTATAATGACGAAGAGGCCATTGGTCAGCCCTTGGAACCAGCAACTTTGGAATCTGATATCAGAAATAATGGGCAAATCGGTTACATTAAACTACCGACAGCAGCTTTATAAGTGACGAATGTCGGGAGTTATAACAAGGCGGTGGTGCAAAGAGACAGCGTCAAAAGTGGTGATCTGGTTTTGACGAAATGGAAGCTGTCGGCAGATAATAAAAAGATGGGAAAATTAACCCCCAACTGGAGGGACCGCTAAAAAATACGTCGAGGCTCTAAGGGAGGGCACATTCAACGCTTGAGTCAGGAAGGCAAGTCAATTACCAAGAACTTGGAACACAGTACTAATCTTACGAATTTTATGTATAAGTGGACAAATGCTAATTGAGCTCGAGCTTCTAAATAAAAGAATTCGTAATTCTTCCCATTTTCTATCTATAAGCTCAATCTAGGAGGCAGCAGATCGTTAAGTTCTTTCCTCCAACAAAGCAGTCGAAAGACCCTTAATTATAGGGCATTTGCTTAAGTCTTTCTCCTACAAGCAGTCGCAAGACCTTATTTATAGCGGAATTACATAAGTTCTTTCTCCTTAAAGCAGTCGACAGACCCTTATTATAGCGGGCAATTTGGCATAAGTCTTTCTCACTACAAAAGCAGTTCAGCCAAGGACCCTTATTATAGGGCAATTTACATAAGGTCTTCTTCCTTAAAAGCAGTCGAAAGACCCTTACTATAGGGCAATTTAACATAAGTCTTTCTCCTATAAAGCAGTCGAAAGACCCCTTATTATTAAGGGCAATACATAAGTCTACGGTTACAGTAGGGCATTCGATTACCTTATCGTGGCAAAATATCCAAGTTTAAGGCATCAGTATGAATGATTAGACTTACACCCCTACAAAGGTCTTAGTCAATCAATATAAGGATTCAAGTAAACTTTGAAATATTTGTCCATAGTAAATGGTCGAACCAGGAGATGGGTATTTTGCAAACCTTACCTCACTACACTTCGACTAGGGTAAAGCTTAGAAAGCTTCGAATAATAAGCATCGAATCTGGAGGGACGTATATTTACAGCATGTTAAACATTTTCTGATTCGACATAATTGAAGGCTCGAATGTGAGATGTTATTTTTATATACATGTAATGTCCTGGACTCGGACTAATCTAGGTCTGAATTCGTGGAGAGGTATAACTTGTAACCTCAGAAGAATATAAGTCGGAATAGGGTCTCGACATAACAAGATTCGAAGGTATAAAAATCGACGAAAGTCTTTCGACAAGAATCACATGTCGATTGATGGAAGGAGTAGTTTGCAAAATATCCCAAGATTAAGGCATATCAATATGTTATTGATTACTTACACCACCTTATTGGGTGATTAAGTCAATCAACATTTCTCAAAATCATTTAATCTTGGACATTTTGCTAAATATTTGATCCTATGACGTTTCGTTCACTTGCAAAATCTGGGAAAACAGTTGCTTAAGGCTGATTAATGGTTTTTGAAAAATCAATATGTATTGATTTAGCAATCCTTACAGTTAGTGATTGTTTAATGAGATTACGTTTGTCTAAATGAGATCAGATTGCGGAGCAGATTCATTGAAATAAAGCAAGGGTGACCTCGTCTGCACCTTATGGACAAGACGAAAACATATCACCGATGAATAACAAAATTTCAACAGAAGTGTTGCACGAAAAGTAAGAATATCAAATTACAAGACAGATACAAATAATGTTGGAGCATGCAAATAAAAAGACGAAAGCTCAATTGTCCTCCGGTTGACTCCCTTTTCCTCTGGCAGCGAGTCCTTGCTCTGTCCTTCGACTTCTTGGGGATGCAGGGCATCACACCCTTGGCTTGTTGGGACACTTGCCATCATTTCGGAGGACGAGCCGGAGCCTTCGGCCTCTTCTTCTTCGGAGCTGGAACTAAGCTCCAGGACATTGCAAATTATAATCTGGAGGAGGGAGGTCTTCAATGGAGACCCATCTTGCTGGAGTCCCTTAAGCTTGCGAGCATTATGCATGCCTCGTCCAAACTGCCTGTCGATGCGTTCTTCGAAGCCATAAGGTTCAGACGCTTCGGCATTCAGGACCAAAGCTTGCGAACCCATCTCTTCTCATATCTTTGAAGCCCTGGGCCTCTAGCTTTTCTGCTGGCACTTTCATTCAGAGAGAGTTGAGGTAAGACTCGCCAACTTTGTTTTCAAGCAGCTGTGCTGTCGATCTTCTTTGTCTTGGAGGTCAGCCTCGATGGATTGTTTTAGGCCTTCAACTTGCTGGCTTGACCTCTGCTCCATTCTCTTTGAACCTCTTCCTGGACTCGCTTCTCCAATTCAGACGTCGAGGTGTCCTGCCTGCTCGAGGGCTTCTTTCTCCCTTCTAAACTTGAGGACCTACTGTAGCGCACGCATACGATAGTTAAGTCTAGAAGGCGAGTGCGCATCATGTCATGGCTATACTGCCTCTCGTGCAATGATAGCATCTGTTGCTTCTTGATATAAATCTCGGCAGTCTGCTGACAGGCAAAGCCTCTCCTGGCACTCATCGACGGTTCCTCTCGTGCCTTTTCGGACAAAGTGTCCATTCTGGCATAGACCCTGCAGCCAAAAAACGAAAAGGGTTAAATAAAAACTTTTGCCCAGAACTGAATATTAAGCGTATGATATCAAAGTACACACTCACCTCAATAAAGACCAAAGAGGGTCCGACGAAACCCTTCTTCGCAGCCCTGGATGGGTGTCTCGGTAAAGCCTTCGGGAAATGAGAGCCCAGGTAATATCCTGAAACCATGCTTCGAGCGCTCCTTCAGCTAAAACTTTTTAGTAGTCCCCAGAGACTGACGTCGCCTTCCTCCTCAAGGTGCGTCATCCTTCCTGCTACGATCCACCTCAAGCTCTCGTCCGAGCTCTGGCGTTATTTTGTCGAAAGAAACGGTTAAACTCCCTTCGCCAATTTCAATGCTGGGATCTTTCGTTGCATGTTCGGCGGTAACCACCTTCTCAGGGTTGGAGGCAATCAATGGAAGGTCTGCAGCTGGGATTGTCAGCGAGGCTTGCAGGTCGATCTCTTTCAAATTCTGGACATCTGGGCTATTTCGAAAGAATGTGAAATAGAAGGTTCTGTACCCTACTATCTCTTGGAGCTTTCTGGATCCATCTCATTCCTCTTCATCCTACGACCCACAGGCCCCTCCTCGTTGAGCTCTTCTGCAGTCATCAGGTTGTTTACCTTGACTTCGGGCGGGCATTGGTACAACTCACTCCAATCGCTGAAACAAGCGATTCTTGGGCAGACTTCTCGCTCCATCTCCAGGAAGGCAGAGAAGAGGAACCCTTGTTTTGAATTTTTTCTTCTTCTTCTTTCTGGCATCTCAGCAGCTATTAACTGCTGGGCAGACGAGGATCCTCACAGCGAGCATCACGTTAGCTTGGAATGGGTCGAGTGGGGTTTCAGGTTCGTCGACAGATACCACGCGACGTCCTGAGTGTTTGGATTTTAGATTATGAGGCCTCGACTCATCTCCACAGCTGTCGAGGGCCTCTCTTCCGCTCATCACGGAATAGCCTTTTTCAGAATCTTTCTTCTTTGGGTCATCTTGACCTTTGTCTTCATTGGAAACTAGGCCTGTTGATCAGCCCTACTTTTCGCCACTCTCGAGGCTTTTCTGCAAAGGGAATTCAAACACTTAGCAAAAAATATGGAAAAACAAAGTGTACCAAGATTAAAACCAAGATCAAGTAAAGGATTCGAAGATTAAAATGTCGAATCTGGAGATGTGTATTTTACAAGGGTGAAAGGTTTCGACCAAAAATTGTCCAAGTAAAACCCATCTCCCTATTCGTCCTTTAGAGACTCGTCGAAGCCAAGGCTTTCGACTCATAAAAATCTCTTCGACATATTACACATGTCGAAGCAGGAGATGTGTATTTTCAAGGGTGAAAGGTTTCGACCAAAATGTTCCCCAAGTTAAAATACCCATCTCCTATTCGACCTTCAAACGATTCGTCGAGGCAAAAGCTTTCGACTAATAAATCCTCTTCGAAAATTAAACATGTCGAAGCAGGAGATGGTGTATTTACGAAGGATATTGGGTTTTCGTCCAAAATTCAACCTTAGTAAAATACCCATCTCCCTATTCGTCATTCAGACGATTCGTCGAAGCAAAAGCTTTCGACTAATGGATTCTCTTCGACCAGATTACACATGTCGAGCAGGAGATGTGTATTTTACAAGGGTCACTAGTTTCGACCAAAATTGTTCCCAAAGTAAAATACCATCTCCCTATTCGTCCTTCAGATGACTCGTCAAAGCAAAGGCTTCGACTCATTAATCTCTTCGAACAGATTACACATGTCGAAGCAGGAGATGTGTATTTACAAGGGTGAAAGGTTTCGACCAAATTGTTCCAAGTAAATACCCATCCCCCTTTCGTCTTTCAGACGACTCGTCGAAGCCAAGGCTCTCGACTTATTAAAATTCTTTCGACAGAATTACACAGTCGAAGCAGGAGATGTGTATTTTACAAGGTGAAAGGTTTCGACCAAAATACACCCAAGCAAATACCCATCTCCACGTTCGTCTTTCATATTTTCTCGTCGAAGCAAAATGCTTTCGACATAGATACACCTTTCGACAGATTAAACATGTGCGAACTGGAGATGTGTATTTACAAGGGTGAAAGGTTTCGACCAAAAAATTATTCCAAGTAAAAACCCATCTCCTATTCGTCATTCAGAAGATATCGTCGAAGCAAAAGCTTTCGACTGATGGATCTCTTCGACAGGTTAACATGTCGAAGCAGGAGATGTTATTTTACGAAGGATACTAGTTTTCGTCCAAAATTGAACTTTGTAAAATACCCATCATCCCTATTCGCCCAATATTCGATTCGTCGAAAAGAAGGTTTCGGCTAAGTGAAAATGTCGAAACTTCAGTTAAAAGTGTTTGAAAATACCCATCTCCACATTCGACCTTTAAGAAATGTATGTCGAGAAGTGGAGATGGACGAGGATTGATCAGAATGAACAAAATCGAGAGATATACCTTATTCTCTTTTTTCTTTTCGTCGGGTGTCATCACTCGACTTTGTCTGAGTTCAGCGAAATATTCTAAGTCATCCATCCTTTCTGTTTTGTGGCAGCTTTCTGCGAGCAACGTCTGCAAATAAGAACAAAAGAAAAAGATAAGTAAATCATTAATATGAACACAGTCGAAGCACAAAAATATAGCCTATTCTCTACTACCTCGAGCCCCGTCATTTACAGCGACGATTGGAAGGCTTCAGGAATAAGGGATCCCTGTACCAGTAGTGTAAGGGAACCCAACTGTTGGGAATTTTTTCAGGTATCGGCTTCCCAGTCCTGTATTCTTTTTCCAAAGGTCCATTGGGATCACTTTTGAGGGATCCTTCTTTTCAAGGAAATACCCACCTGCCGTTTTTCTTCGTCGGTGAGAGGTCCAAATCTCTAACACCGTCGCCCTAGCCTTGGGGAATAGAAGCACACTTGTTATATACACCATGGATGTGCTGTTTTTGAGCATCAGATAGTCACCGATCGAGGGATCTCAAAGATAAAAACTGTGACTTCCAGGGACTCGCCTTGTGGGTTTGTCGAAGACAGTCACCTTGCCTTTTGCATGCTCGATCTCTGACCACCCCCATATTACATCTGGGGTTTCGACTCAGTTGGTGAGGGTGCACAAAGACGTTGACTGACGGAGCCAGCCTTTCACAGCAAAACCACTAAGTAATTCAGAATATGAAGAAAAGAATTGGGAGTCAGCTGACAGATGCCGATTCCATAGAAACGAAGTACCTTCCCATAAAATTTGTTCAAAGGAGGACGAAGCCATAGTCCATGACCTCCAGGTATAAGGAGGTGGTAGCCATAAGGACAGTCTAATATTGTCTCCCAACTTCTGGGATGACAAACTTCTGTCGATTGGGTAAGAGGAGTCATGTCGAAGAGTGGTAGCCAGCCAAGACAGCTTCTCATGAACTGCATGAGATATCTTTACATTGTCGGGAGCCTCTTTCCCTTTTGGCACATATAAGTCCAGTATTTGTGGTGGTTCCTTAGTGGACTCGTGTATCTCTTCCTCTGAAGAATCGTCACTCCACTAGTGAGTTTCCTCAGACGAATCGTCACTAGACGATTCATCTCCATACGACGAAGAGTCACTTTTAGAGTCCTTCTCGGCAGGACTTGGGAAGGTCCAACATCTTCCCTTGGTGGCATCTCCTCATCGTCACTCGAAGAGGATACAGTTTGCCTGTAAGGACCTCTTGGTACATTTCATCATCCTCCAGATGGGGTTGACGATGGGCTGGTCGATGATTCAGGCGAGGCACTTCTTCTCCGCAGCACAAGGTATTCACTCGGATGCGAGACCGAGTGGTGACATGTTCCCCAGATGGGAGTCTCGTGTTTGTTTCGTTCTTGCCATATGACGAGGATGTGTAATCGTGAGGCAAGAACGACGAGAGACAATCAATATAGGTGTTCCTTGATTTCGATGTTGGTCTGGTTTAATGGTAACCCAACACCATCTTAAAGGGCATCACTCTTCGATGGTGTAGCGCGTAAAAACAAGAGGAAAAAATATTCAAGTAAGGGAGAAAGGTACCTGATTATCGCAAGGTTGATCGCTGGTCTATCTGTTAGTGCTCGACGGACTAAAGTGCTTGTAAACTGGAACGTCGAAAGCTAGAAACGTGATCGGTAAAATGGTAAAATCTAGAGAGAGAAAGAAGAAGAGAAGGCAGAGCAATCACAATAAATGTGAATTTTCTCTCTCCTCCAAAGCTTATATAGGTGGGTGAAAATTTTTCACCTACCCACCAGTCATCCAAGGCAGTCAACCGGTCATCACCGGTCATGCATCGATTCTCAACCATTCCATTTTTCCCGCCGAAAAGCTCCCAAATCGAGTCAACCTGGTGGTTTGACTCAATTTGAGGGGCAAATGATGTGGCATCCTAGTTGGATGCCACCTGGATCTGAGTTGGGTGACGTGGCACCCTTATAAAATGCCACGTAAGCATGAAATAGGGTGACTTGTACCCTTCAAATCAACGCCACGTGTACAAAGTTTACATTGATGGGAGTTATATTTACTGAAGAATGATGGAGGTTATTTAAGGAATTAACCCTAAAAAAGGGAAAACCCTATAACCTAATCATGGGCTTTAAGGAGATTAAAGTCCAAGCCCACTGTTTCGGAACAGTATAAATACTATTAATATGCACTGTTCCCAATTGACGTCATTTCAGACCCTCAATCAGTCATTTTTCTCTGACATTCCTTACACAAAAAGGGAGATTCTCTGACCCACCTTTCGTACTTTTTACCTCTTTTCGCTCAGTATCTGACATAAGCATCGAGAGGGATAATCAATAGATTATCTCTTTGTTTCAGGTTGTACGAGAGCCCTGTGGACGAGAGCTTGTCGCCATAGCCTACGAATCCAGAGGTCTGCTCAGTCCAGAGTCCTTCGTCCAAGGTCCATACGTCGAGAGCTTTTCCGGTTCCACAACCTCTCGACGTTCTACTTAAGTTCATTCGATTTCCACGTCAGGCGTGACTAGGGAGAGCCTAATCACCCCTTGTATTCCACTTCACATCTCTCGTTACTCTTGTAACAACAGTTTTATTTTTATATTTTATTTTGGATTAAATCATTTGTTTTATTTCATTATAAGTTAATTTATTTATACTCTTTTGATTTATTTTCCTTCCATTTTTCCTTTAAATTTTTTATCTGCATTTGTGGTTTGATTTTTATTGACTAATAATTTTATGTTTACGTTGTATATTTATTACGTAAGATTGATATACAATAAATTTAAGTAAAAAAACAAATTAACTTTCACTTATAAGTTATTTTTTAAGAAATAGTTTTAAGGATTTTTTGGGGAAAAATATCTAGGTTTGAAATTTTTTTGAAAATAAATACTTAGTTTCAGATTTATTTTACTTAAATACCTAGGTGTGTTCTATTTCAGTCCAAAAATTAACGTCGTTTGTGTGAAATGACCATTTTACCCCTCATTTTTCTTTTTCTTTTTTTTTCCTTTTCTTTCACAACAAGAAAACACTCTATTACCGACCGCCCAAAATAAATCAAAAATGGTCGGTAACCATATTACCGACCGTCAACGGTCGGAAACTGGCGGTCATAAAATCATTGGACGGTAAAAACGGGATTACCGACCGCAACCCGCTTGGCATGGTCAAAGTCAGCTTTACCGGCCGTCAAACGGTCGATAATCCTTGACTTTTACCGACCGCTTGGCGGTCGGTAATCATGAATTAAAAACCATTAGCAATATTTTATTTTTTTAACTTTGTAACGCTCATAATCATAAACATTTTTTTCCTTTTACATATGTCAGTCAATTTTTCTTTTCTTTCTCACCATTCAACAAACAATAACACTAATAGCAGATTGACTAATAATAATAATAATAAGGAAAAATTCATGTGAATAATCCCACCTTTTGGTGGTCTTCCCTCAATAATCCGATCTATGAGAAATCCCAAAATAATCCAAGCTTTGTTGCTAATCTTCCCTAAATGCACTAAATGAAATGTTTACCTGCTAATGAAGGTTTAGCCTTAATTTTCAGCAGGTTAATGTATTTTTTTGCTATTTTTAATACTTTTTAAAATTAAAAAAAAAATCAATAACCCCTCCCCTGCCACCCCTGCCCCTCCTCAGCTCCCACCTCATCACCGCCCAAACCATTCCCCTCCCCCTGCCACCCCTGCCACCGACCATCGCGACAACCCTTTCGAATTCCCTGCCACCGACCACCGCGACCACCACTTCGAATCCCCTTTCGCAGACCTCAATAACCCCTCCCCCTGCCACCGCCCAACACTCACGCAACCACCAATACTACCCACGAAACCACCCATACTACCCACGAAACCACCCATATACCCACAAACCAACACCACTACCAAACCACCACCACACTGTTATACCATCAAACCACTACCACCAAACCGCCATTATACCATTGAACCACCACCACCCCCAAACCAACATCACAACATCAATTCAATCGAAAATCTGAAATTTTGAAACTCGAATCGCCCTTACAACCTGCCAGTCGGACCACCATGGCATCACCCTCACACGTATTTCGCACTGCCCTCCATTCACCCAGAAAACCCCACCTTTAATGAACCTCACCCCAATCGCACCACCGCTCAATTGGTGGGTTTCGAATTGAAGCGATTGACGTGGAGGGAAAATTGAAGACGAGGAGAAAGAATGGGAGAGCGTGGTGTGGCAGTGTTGGGTCAAGTCGAGGAGGCTGGTGGCAATTTGGCTGGCGGCGGCGGCGAGTTGGTGGCTGGCTGACCGGTTGTTGCTGCAGCTTAGGTGAGGGGACGGTGGTGGTGGGTGTTTAACGAGGGAGAGGGTGATTAAAGGGTTTTTTTATTTTTTGAAATTAGTTAAATAAATAAATATATAAATGAAAAGGGAGGGAGAGGGTTTTAATTACCTGATCAACAAGTAACCGGTAAATTAGTGCATTTAGGGAAGATTAGCAACAAAGCTTGGATTATTTTGGGATTTCTCATAGATCGGATTATTGAGGGAAGACCACCAAAAGGTGGGATTATTCACATGAATTTTCCTAATAATAAAACATGATAAAAAAACACACAAATTGAAAATATTAAGGCATAATTTTATTAAATAATAAAATTGTTATGTACAAAATATAAACCAAAAAAATAGCAGTGTTATTGAATTGATGTTACAAATTCTCTCCAAATTACCAAAAAAAAAAAACAATGAGCAAAACAGCAGCAGCAACAAAAAATCTTCAATTATTCGTGCATCAAAAGATCTTCACGTTCCAATTGAATTTTCGCTTGACTGAAACAAAACAAATTAAAATCAGAAAATGAGATGCAGAAAAAAAATCAGAAAATTTTTTAAAAAAACCTAACACAGACATTAAAATTCGATAACTAATGTGAAGAAAATCAGAAAAAATCAAAAGGGAAAGTAAAAACCTAGATCTATAAAACCAAGATCTAAAATCCATAACTAAGAAAAAAAATTAGAAAATAGAAAACTAATTTGAAAAAAAATCAAAAAAAAATCAAAAAAGAAAATCTTAAAACTAATGAAAAATCAAGATCTATACTATAATCGAAAACTAAGAGAAAATAAGTAAGAAAATCGAAAACTAATTTGAAAAAAAATCAAAAAAAAATCAAAAAAGAAAATCTTAAAACTAATGAAAAATCAAGATCTATACTATAATCGAAAACTAAGAGAAAATAAGTAAGAAAATCGAAAACTAATTTGAAAAAAAATCATAAAAAATCAAAAATTAATTTTACAAAAATTCGAAAACCGAAAACGATTTTTTAAAAAATCAGACATTTGAAATCGAAAAATAATTTGACACAAATGAAAAAATTGAACCCAGAAATTGAAAAAAAAACGAAAAAAGAAAATCTAACAAAAACTTAAAAACCTAGATCTAAACAAATTTGAAAAAATAAACGTAGATTTGAAAAGATAGAGACTTATCTGACTCAATCGAGGAGGGCTAGCAATGAACGGCGATGGCGACGACGCTGCGACGAGAGAAGGGCGACGACACTGCGACGAGACGAGGGCGACGGCGCTGCGACGAGACGAGGGCGACGGCGCTGCAACAAGAGGAGGGCGACGGAGCGGTGAGAGGAGGGTGTGAAAGAGGAGCTTGAGGAGAGAGAGTGATGAAATGAGGAAAGAGAGAAATTGAATGAGGAGAGATAGTGAGTAGAGGAGCTGAGTGAAATGAGTTGAGGGAAGAGTAAGGAAATTGGAATAAAAAAGGAGAGAGATAGAGAGTTAGTGAATAATGCCACATAATAATGTAATATGGTCGACTTCGTTTTTTTTTAAAACTACATTTACCGACCGTCTACGGTTGGTAATTTCCGTCCATTTTAATAAACGGTCGGTAAATTGCGTCCTTTAAAAAACGGTCGGTAATATGACTTTTTCCGACCGTTTTCGTGACAGTCGGTAAAATCCGTCGTTAATAACACGGATTCTTGTTGTGTTTTTCTGCTACTTCCTCACCTTCATCACTCATCTCACCTCACTCATCACTCATCACTCATCTCACCCCTCATCTTCATCTCCCTCACTCGATCACCTCCCACCACCACCGCCTGAACCAGCCACCACCCCTCTCCCTCACTCGTCGTTCTTCGCACCGACCTTACCTTCATCGCGTCTCTCCTCAACATCATAATCCCTCATCAACAACATCAACATCATCAGCCCACATCATCATCATCATCAACAAAACAACACCAATAGTCGTCTCTCCTCTCGCGAACCAAAACAACAACCGTTTTTTCAGGTTTAATTTTTGTTTTTTTGGGGTTTAATTTTGGATTTTTGGGGTTTAATTTCCATTTTTGGGTTTGATTTTCATTTTCTTTGGTTAAATTTTCATTTTTTTTGTTTAATTTTTGATTGTTTTTGGTTTAATTTTTTCGTTTTTTTGGGGTTAATTTTTCGATTTTTTTGGTTTAATTATTCTTGATCATTTTTTTGGGGGGTTAATTTTTCGATTTTTTTGGTTTAATTTTTGATTATTTTTGTTTGATTATCGATTTTTGGGGTATAATTTTTGTTTTTCTGGGTTGGTTATTTGGTAGATGGGGTTTATTTGGTTTAATTATGATTTTTGGTGGTGGATGGTGGGGGATGGTGTGGTGGTGGTAGTGATGGCAACGGATCGGATCTGGATCAGATCCTACTGGATTCAGATCCAGATTCGATCCGTATCCGTCGGATATTTTTTCTTAGGATCCATATCCATATCCGACGGATCTTACGGATATGGATCTAAAATGGATCCTACGAATAATTGCAATATTTTGCTTATTTGAAGTTGCCAAAACAACATTTAATAAATTCAAGTCTTTCATACATTTTTTTTTGGGTCAATATTTAGAAAATAAACAAAGTACACACTACATATCCACAAAGTTCAACAATTACTAGTAAAAATATAACAAAGTTCACAAACGAAACAAAAATATATGTATTATTAAAAAAACGGATAAACGAATCCGGATACGAATCCTATTATTATACCCGGATCCGTATCCGACCCGAATCCACAGGGTCCAAAAATTTAGGATCCATATCCGTAAAAACGGATACGGATCCGTGGATCTGGGGCGGGTCCAGGATCCATTGCCAACTCTAGGCGGTGGTGGTAGATGGGGTGGTTGTGGTGGAATTGTGGAAGTGCTGGTGGATGGGGTGGCAATGGAGTAAGTCTATTATGGAGAAAGGAAGAGGAAAGAGAATTGCAGGTGGGGCCCACTATTTTTAACACTTTCTGTTAGAGTTTGACAGAAATCTAAGGTTAGGTACCGATTGTCAAAAAAAAATTGCGAAACTAGGTATTTAAGTAAAATAAATCTGAAACTAGGTATTTATTTTCAAATTTTTTTTCAAACCTAGGTATTTATCCCCAAAAAATCCTAGTTTTAATTTATGGTTAGCAATGGGCTAAAGCATGGTTCACTTTGTTAATTTGATGGTTGAGTACCTAAAGAGTGAAGAAAAAAAAAAGTTAGTACTTTTCAAATGTTAATACCTAATTGTTAGTGTAACTCCGAAAAAATCTCATCAAGTCAACCTTGTACATGCATTAACATTTATTAGGTCGGCGTATAGCAAGTAAACAATAGACTATTGATTACTTATATATAATATTTTAATTTTTTTCTATTTCATATAGGATCTTAATACAATTTAAAATATTACCAGTAGTAGTCAAAATTATAACACAACCTCTAATAATAATTGATGAATAATAATTTGATCATGGTCATAGTGGTTTTTGTTATATATAAACCAATGTTGATATGTGGGCTAAGTCCCAATATGTCGAACTTTAATTCTTCAATTGGATCAAAAACTTAATCAGATCAAAGGTCGAATAATGGGCCTAATGGCCAGTTTTAGCATTAATTAATTAGGTCAATTGGAGTAACCTCCATGAAAAATCTAATTAAATTATGGTATGATATCTTGATATTATTATCTTTGTTACCTATAAAAGAAAAACCCTAGACTTTTCATTCATTACTTATATATAAACGTCCATTCCCATTACAAAAGAAAATAGTGCTTGCAATACATCAAGAAGCAAGTCATAAAATTGTAGAATTAACGCTCCAAAAGGTACAAATTCAATATTCATGCATCTTTAAAATTTATTATGTTAATTTATGTATGAGATCCTAATTTTTGATATTAATATGTACAATTTCTGTATGATTCTTGAAATTTTGTTAGTGTGAATCTCGCAATTGATCATATTCATGTTTATGCTATGATTGATTTTGAATCATACTCAAAATATGCTAGGGTTTGTATTTTGACAAAACTTTAAACAAATAGTTTTCAATTTTTTAGGGAATTTTCCATTGCATGTTCATCGTATAATCCTAGCTAGATTGATGCATTGTTGCGTGCTTGTGTTTTCACAAGTCTAATCTTCTATTATCGTTTATTAAATATGTTGTTTGCAAATCAAAGAATTGTTTCTTACGTGCACATAACTATCTTATATAGTATACTAACATTGTTGTTATTTTTTATTGTTTAATATTAGGTTTATAGCAAAGATGGTGATGGTGATGATAGATGGTCCAATGATCGTGGAATTCGTTAAAGACACCGAAGTCTTTAGCAAATCCATTCTTGAAACATTCAAGAAGTTAGACGTGGATGGTGACGGTCTTATTTCTCTCAAAGATCTACCTCAAGGAGGACTCGGAGAGTGGATAATCGCGGTGGATGATGGTAATTCTGACGACGATATTAAGAAATCTTACGACGAGATGTTTGAGAAATTCCTTGCGAATGGAAGTGACTCGATGAACTTGAAGCAATTTCAAGAGATGGCGATCGAGATTACGCTAGCTTTGGCTAGAGGAATTGGCAACATGCCCATGAGTATGTTACTAAATGAGGGTAGCTTGCTTTTGAAGGCTTTTGCTTAGTCTTTTGAAGGTAGTACTGCGTATTATTCTATGTAATCTAACAAGAATTGAAAGACATTCTATCAAGTTATTTGTTATGGCTGCGGCAATGAAACACCAATGAAATGTAATTTGAGGAGGCTATTTGTAATTTATTTTGGCGGAATAATAATTGTATTCATTGAGTATGTTGTTGGGATTTTTGTTTGGTCTTATGCTATTGAATGAGTATATAAAATTATAAATATAACTAATTAACCATTTAAGTCAACTTGGTTTTTTTCATCAAAAGTTTATTCAAAATTGTGTTCAATTAGTGTTTTTTTTTTGTGTTTGAGAGCCACAAAGACAGTGATTAGAAGATTGGATCGATGTAAGAAAGGGTAAAATGGAATAATAAAATTATGGACAATGTTCTATGTAGGCCTAAGAGTTACATATAAACATTTAATGTATTTCTATTTAAAGAAATAATTTTGGAAAACAATACAAAACAACACACTAATCTAAGTTTTAAATGTTTAATTTCAATTTTTATTTCCATTTTATTGTTCTTAAAAATTCAAATAACTACTAATGTATAAGAATAAATATAGTGATGTGGGATCTTGTTTGCTTCGTATTATTGCGTAGATTAACGATATAAAATATGTATTGACAAGCGTATGAACAGTAATTGGCAGGAACAGAGGGAGTCCCTCATGTTACGCAATAATAGTAGCAACATTTGTACTAGGGGAGTTTGGAAGAAAAAATTTCATAATTGTTGTTAAGTGTATTGGATCAAAAAAGTACGAGAGAGAGAAAACATGTGAAAATCGATAGAAAAAAGAAAAAAACAAAGTAGGTGGGGAAAAGTATGAGAGAGAAATCATGTTAGGTGTATTAAATCAAGGAAATGATTTTTTTTAGTAAGGATATTAAAGTCCTTTCATACAAATTTTTTACCAAGATTGGAAAAAGGGAAAAGCGTTRCAAGTAATACATAACGGGGGAGTATATGTAGGGCTAGTGGCACAACTTAAAAAATATACTCCCTCCTTTAGAGTTGCCAATAAAATTTAAAGTATTTTTAGTCATTTGCTTGTAGCGGAGTTGATTGTGTTAATGAATGACCAAAAGTACGAATTATTAAAATCATTCTTTTTCTTTTTCTTCCAAAAAAAAAGAATATTCTTTAATATAAATGGATTATCCGTCCAAAAAAGAAATACGTTGTATAAAAAATCTACTGCTTGTATATTTGTATGCGTATATTGTCAACCCTAAACGCTAATCATATGCAATGGACAATTATTAATTCCATAATACGTTGCTCGTAACAATTCAACAATATAAACAGAGAAAACAAACCAAGTCCCAAAATCATCAACGGTGAATTCACTCTTTTTAATTATTCTTTACAAATTGTTTCCCAGAACAACCACAAAAATTCAGCAAATCAAAACTATTCTTCTTCTTAATCTTTCTAGAACCCTCGATAACAACTTTTTTCGGACTCTCAACAATTCTTCTTTCTCTCTCCTCTACTTCAATCTTCTTCTTCATCTTCTCTTCGAATTCCTCTTTTTCTTTAATTATTCTCGCATTTTCAAACTCGTGAATCTTCAGCAACATGCTACCTTCATCAACCAGCACATTCAACGGCGTGTTACCGATTCCTTCAGCAACAGCTTTCATCATCTCCTTCAATTCGACCTTATATTTCTCCAAATCAACGGCTACAAATCGATCGTCGCGCGATTCTTCGCCGTCCATTGCCATTGATTCAGCTACTTTCTCTTGCGATTGATTGATCATTTTGAACTTCTCGCTTGCGTATTTGTCGAATTCGGCTGAATCTTCGATGAATTTGCTTATCATTGGACCGTCTATCATCACCATTAACTTCATTTCGAATTTCTCAGAAAAAAAAATTAAATAACCTCTTTTATTTGAAATCTCAGAAGAAAACAGAAGGTTTTTTATGTGAAGAAAATGTGAGAAGAAAAACAGGGGCAAAATTGTTGCTGTTGTTTAATTAAGTTAGATTTTAAAGAGGATGTGTTGAAAAGAATGTTTTAGTTAGGGTTAGTGGTATTTGGCAGTTGGCACGGCCTTATGAGTAGGTGAAGAGTTTTCTCTAATTTTAGGGTTTGATGGGGTCAATTTATGTTGGGTTGGCCCAAGTTTTATTATCATATTTTTTTGGGCTTCTTCTTAGTGTACGAGTTGCTGTTTGGAATTCGGTCACTTTTTTTTGGTATTCAGAATATTTTCATTTGCGAGAGTGAGGAATAGCACGAGTGGTTAAAGTATCCATTTGATTTTAAGAGATTCTGAGACCGTTTCTAAACTCCGCTCTTGTGGCTCTCTTGGCAGTTGRCACCAAAACAAGAATATTTCCGTTTGCACACAAATGCACAATTTTACGTTTTCTTATTTGGAATCTACTACTAGTATAATGAATAATTGTCAACTTATGAGTTTGATAATAATTTGCTACTCACCTATTAGATAGACATGAATAAAAAAAAGTGATAAACTTACCTGAATTTATTGATCTAATGCACAATATTTAGTTTGAATTCGAGATGAATTAACACAAACTTCATACGGAATACATTAAATGTTTTTGAGGTATAGTGAATTTTTTCTACAATATAATGGATTTCATTAACATGAAATTAAACTACAACTTTATACGGAGTACAATGAGTTTTATCGACATATAATGTAATAATGAAAATGTATACAATATTGAAATCATTTTGATGAAAAATATACATGAAGATATAGTCGATTGTTTATGAATCTCTAAAAAAATAAAACAAGTCTCTTATTGCAATATTGCTAGCCCATCATTTTATTTTGTTTTATTTTCACTTTAAAAGAAGAAGAAACTTTCTTTTTTTGCCATGCTAGTTGAAGTAAAAGAAAGTGAAAGTAAAAAAAAACTATTATAAATTTTCATTTTCTTTCCTCCCAAAAGTGGAAGAAAATTCAAACAAAATAGCTTTCTCAACAATGATAAACTATATACGTTGTAATAAAAGTGATTTTAAAACAAAAGTTTATACATTACTCGACATATAATTATATAAAAAAAAAAATCAATCATAAACAAAACTTTTGAATATTTCCTTTTAATAAATGATCAAGTTTCAATTTGTATAAGAATGGTTCGTACTTTATTTAAACATGAGCATTTACTCGGTAATTATATAGTCAATAAAAACAAAACCATTTAATTGCATTCTCTATAATAAAAACAAGATATTCATATAACTAGGGACGTCAAACAGATCAGGTCAGATCATTAACAGGTCCAGGTTAGCAGGTTCACAGGTCAGTTGGACCTAACTCGAACCTAACTTATTTATTTAGCAGGTCGGGATTCTGAAACCTAACATGATCAGCTAAAAAATAGGTTGACTTGATCTGTGATCTAATAACATAGGTAAGTATATGAAAAAAAAAACTTTCATAACATATCTGAAAGAACTGAAACCAAAATATTCAAACATGCCAACAACGGTAGTACTTAGTCTTACAAGCTTGCAATAGAGAGAGAAATGAGGGTAGATGAAACTAGCTAAGGTTTGACCATTTAACATCGACAAATATCAGGTTATGAGTTAATATTGAGCTTGGCCCAAATGCCTAACAATATGAATAAAACTAAACCGAGCTCAACCCTTTTTCTATACAATTTTTTGTATTTATTTATTTTTTGTAAAAATGATAAATGAATTATAATTGTTTTTTCATTTTATTATAGAAGTGACTAGTCATTTCAGGTTGGACTTTTCAACCCGAACGTAATTCATTTAACTGCAGGTTAGGTTCAGGTTGACCCATTAAAACTTTCAGGCCAAAAATCTCAATCCAAACCCACTAAATTCAGGTTAGGTTCAGGTCAAAGCCTATATTATACAAATCCTCCTACATTGCAAGATACAACCCCCTAGTATACACGTGCTTTTTTTTCCATTGCTTTTATTAGTTGTCAAATATTTATATCTATCTAAATTTATTTAATTAATGATTTTTTAGTTTTTATTTTTCTTAAAAAAAACCATGCGTGAGAGATAATAGAGGGGAATAAATCATGTGCCACATAAACTAGAGGGATGAGGTTGTATTTTGCTAGGTAGGGGGAATTGTACCTAATAATCATCGAGGTTCAGGTTAGCTTTTGACGTCCCTACATACAACATTAGAGCCCAATATTTATGTGAAGCCCAAAATGCTACTAACATACACTACCCCAAGCCCGTAACTATTAGGCTAAGCCCAAAGCTTATAACACCAATTTTATTTCTTTTTCCAATGCAAAGCGGACTACTTCGTACTCCGTATTACAAACTTGCTCTATCGAATTTTCAGTTTAGGCTCTGTTTGATAGAGTATATAACATTTTTCATGAAGAGTGTTTTATCATTTTTTTTAATTTTACACTGTTTAATACACAAAGCAATGTAAAACCATATCCATTATAATAGATTTTCCATTACAATGATGGAAAATCATTTTTCTTTCAAAATGTAGGATGTACACTATATTCCAGAAAATAAAAATTGGTTTGACAAATCTTGGTGGGCCAAACACAAGCCCCACACAAGGTGAACAATAGACCACACATAAGCCCAATGGGGTTCCATCCTAAACCAATATGGCGATAGGTGGAGTAACCAATTAACTTATATATTGGTCATTCTCTACTCATTCTTTTGATGTTGATCACATTAGATTTATTCCCTCTCTCTATGATTCTTGACATGGTTCGTATAATAGAGTAAAACAATGTTTCATTGGTCCTTTATTCCTTGGTGTAAAATAACTCTCTCAACATTGGTAAACTAATCAATTGATTGTTGGTGTAGTGGTGATTGACACTACAGTACACTTGGTAGGGAGAACTTGTGTTCGATTCCCCGCAACAACAATTGGGAGGGAACTGGAACCTAACCACCGAGAACTAATTCTTGAATCCGGGTTAACCCAAAAAGGGTGAACCGGGTGGTACACCAAAAAATAAAATTAATGACAAAACTAACCCCGAAAACGTTAAGAAAGATATTTTTATCGAATTCCTTTTGAGTCATGCAAATCGAGACTACCCCCATACGTACGTCGAGATTGATTTGAACTCTTTTTTTTCAAATTCCAACCTCACGTTCGATCGTGAAGGACAAAAGGGCATAAATAAGGTATTTTTTCGAACTCATTTCGAGGCACATATATTGAGACAAAACCCTTACATAAAGCGAGATAGATGACTTGTCGGGTATGAGTCAACAAACAAAATAGCAAAAAGTTATTAATTTTGGGCAAAAAATTGAAAAGGAGGTTGTTTCTCGCAAAAACAGCCTAAAAATAGGTAATTTTGGACAAAATTTCCTTTTATTACATTTTACCTTTTACACATGTCACAATACGTAATATTAATACATTTGGATATTATACCATGCACCAAAAAATTAGGATATTATACCATGGTGGCCTAGGCATTAATCCTGTTCTGTATAAATATTATTCTTGACTCTCAACCTACAGCTTAAACTTTTAGTTAAGAAGATCCATCACATTGACATGATATTCGAGCAAACATGACAAAAATGTCACAAATTTGAATATTATTTATTGACCCTTTTTTTTACAATGAAATATTAAGTATATAATGCGGAAAAAGTCTATGCCGGATCCATATTTGAATAGTCTGCATGAGCTATTTCTCTCATTATTTATCACCACAAGGTTTGGGGTGAAAAGCTGAAAACTAACATGGACTTTTATAAAACATAGTTATATACTTGAGTTCATAAAAATTATAATCTTGAAATAATGAAATTACATAAGGATGATTATAACTTTTTAATTCTTTGGATCAAATTCTTTGGTTGAGCCATATTTCTTGACCTCCAATTCTCCAAACAATAAGCATGACTTAAATAGTTAAATTACGAAAACACCCTAGTTATTTGTTTGATTTTTTTATGCAACATTATTAAAATTATTTGTTCGATCACTCAACTCTCTTTGTTCATGAAAATAACCTGATCTTGTTAGCAAGTTACGTGTGCTTAATAAGATAACATTCCCTCAACAAAAAAAAATATAAAAAAAATAGATAACATAAACACATACATGTTTATTAATTAGCTTAATACTCATCCTAAAAGTAAGAAACAAGGACGAAAGAACAAATAAAGATGATTAGTTGAAGTAAATATATATTTCGTGAGAGAAAAGAAAGAAAGAAAATTGATGGATTTGGTGAGAGGTTATCGAATGTACGGGCCGTACGCAAGTGATGAGTTAGTGTACCGTCTTTAACGTAAACTGAATCAACCTTCAATCAAAATTGTTGTGAGTTTCTATTTCCCCTAGTACGAGTAGTACGTTCTACTGTGTTTCAGACGAGTGGACTAATCTTCCGTGAAAATTTGAGTGAATATCTTAATAAGTCGAATAACTCTCGGCTAAATTTATTTTAGTTATCAAAATTCAAATCCGAAAAAACTTTGGTTAACAAACTTGAAATTTTTAACCATTCAAGTTAACCCTAGTTAGTGTATTTGTGAGTTTGTGAACCTTTATTAAATTCTTTTCTCGCAAGCACCACGGCGCACGCAAAGGTGATTGTGATTTGTGCAAAGCCTAAATTAATGCCAGCTTGTTCACACCATCAGTCCACCACAATCAGTATATCCTTAATATTTACAAATAAACTATTCAAAAAAAAAAAAAAAAAAGAGTACATGTTTGGTAGTAAATGCATAAATGAGGTGTTTCAATTTTAATTGTAGGGATTTAATAGTCTAATTCAGTTTAGATCTCTTCAGAGTTTAGACCGCTTTGTTTAATTCTTCTGATTTTGTATTTGGTTCGAGTCTATTCTGTTTAACTTATTTTGAGAAAAAATAAGTTCAGATAAGTTGAAATCACATCGAAAAAATATGTTCAACGCAGAAAAATTAAGTTGAAAATAGCAAACTTATTATTATTCCCTCTCATAAAAAAAACTTCAAAAAAGTTTGGATAAGTTCATATTCGAAAAAATAAGTTCAGTTCAAATAAATTCAGATAAAAAAAAATATGTTCAGATACGCTCAGTTCAGAAGAAATAAGTTTAAATACAAGTAAATAAAAATAAGTTCAATAAAATAGACCATTTGTATGATTTGATCGAACACGTAATTTTAATTATTAGTGTTTTGTGATTGTTTTTAAAATTTTCATATCTAAATTGATTTAATTTTCTTTATCTGATCTAAGTACTAATTGATGAGGATCCTTTGGAAGCCGGCTAAGGGATTGGTGGTTAGGGAGATAGAAAATAATATTTTTGTTTTTCAATTCTTTTCGAAGGCTGATCGTGAGAGGGTTCTGGAGAATGGGCCATGGTCGTTTGATGGCAGATTGCTGTTGTTAAAGGAGGTGATCCCAGGGGAGCAGCCGGCGGAGATGTTCTTTAATAGTTCGAAGTTTTGGGTGAAGGCTTATCAGTTGCCGGTGAATAAACGTAAACTCTCTATGGCGACAGCACTAGCGAATAAGATGGGAAAGTTTGTGGAGTTTGATAATTCGGATCCCTTTGGGTATAATAAGTACATGATGTTTCGGGTGGATGTTGATGTGTCGAGGCCTTTGCTGCGGGGAATGAAGGTGCAAGTGGGTTCTGTTCAAAAGTAGGTTGAATTTCGATATGAGAAGCTTCCTGACTTGTGCTATACGTGTGGCAAGTTTGGACATGGTGTCAAGGAATGCAACCTTTATGAGGAGGAGATTCCGGAGAGTTCTTACCCGTATGGGAGGTGGCTCCGAGCATCCCCGACGTGTAATAGATTTCGTAATGAGTCTTTGAGGGATAATGAGTTGAGGCTGTTGGAGGACTTTAAGAAGTCCTTGGTACAGGGGAAAGCTAAGCAACRCTTGGTGTTTGGGGGGAATGGGGGGAATAGGGTGGAGCATGGATTGGATGGGAGTGTTAGAGATAAGCAAGGCGGCAGCAAAGGGACTAAAAAAATTGGGGGTAAGGGCATTGGGGAGTATCAAGGTGGTGGGATGGAGGAGGGTGAGCTGCGGGTTTGTAAGCGGGTGAGAGGGAAGGAGGGGGTTCGAGATATGGACATGGAGGGCTACGAAGTAGGGTTGAATGGTAGTGATGGGTATGATGCTATTTCTTCAAGTCATATGGTATCGGCGGCGGTCGAGGAGACTCGGTCCCGTCGGGGATTATGAGTCTACTATGTTTCAACTATCGGGGGCTTGGCAACCCTCGTGCAGTTGATAATTTACGTAAGTTGCTACGGGAAGAAAGGGTGGATATTGCCTTTCTAATGGAGACTAAGCTAAGTGCGATTGAGATGAGGAGGATTTGGGAGGATGATGATGAAGTAGATTTTGTGTTTGTCGATTCGACGGGTCGTTCAGGTGGCTTGGGGCTGGTTTGGAGTAAGGATATTAATTTTGAGTTTTGGTCTTCGTCTCTTCATCACATTGATGGGGGTGTTCGAAGGGGTATTTGGTGGTGGGAGATGGCGTTTTACGGGCTTTTATGGGTGGTCAGATGGTGCTGATAAACACCTTTCATGGGAGTTGCTACGTGCTCTTAAATATGAATATGCATGGGAGGGTGCTTGGGTTTGTGGTGGGGATTTTAACCAAATATTATATCATGAAGAGAAGTTAGGGGGGCCTATGAGGGAGCAGCACCTCTTGGATGATTTTAAAGGTGTATTAGAGGAATGTGAGCTGTTTGACTTAGGATATGTTGGTAATGGTCTTACTTGGTGGAATGGTCAGGATGGGGCTGGTAGTGTGCATGAAAGGCTCGACCGGTTTGTGGGAAATAAAAATTGGTTGGATTGTTACCCTCTGCTTGGTGTATTTCATTTAAATAATGGAGGGTCTGATCATTTGCCGATCAAGTTGGCTGAGTATACGGGTAGCAGGTCCATGAGGCGTAAAGGTTTGAATTTTCGATTTGAAAACTTCTGGTTGACTTCGGAGAAGTGTGGGGATGTGGTGGAGGCTGCTTGGAATGATAGTTTATTGGGTGTTCCTGTTCGTTTATCTAAAGTGAGTGATGCTTTGAAAGCTTGGAGCCGGGAGGAGTTTGGGAATATTCAAAAATCACTGAAGGACAAACGGGAACATCTGTCCTTTTTATCGAATTGTCGGCCAACGGTGGAGGTTTGTGATGAACAAAGGCGCACATTGAAAGAGATATATGATCTACTGGCTAAAGAGGAGATTTATTGGCGGCAGCGGTCGCGGGTGGATTATTTGAAGGTGGGGGACCGTAATACGAAGTTTTTTCATATGAGAGCTTCACTACATAGGAGGAGGAATCTGATGAAGGGGTTGCATGGGGAGGACGGTAGGTGGGTGACTGATGAATATGAAATGGAAGGTATGGTATTGAATTATTTTAAGGGGTTGTTCTCATCTATATACCCAGGATCTTTTGAGGACATTTTGGGAGGTATGAAAGCACGTGTAAGTGAAGATATGAACAATTCTTTGTGACAACCCTTTTCTCGTGATGAGGTGTTTAATGCTCTGTCGCAAATGATTCCTAGTAAGTCCCCTGGCCCGGATGGTCTTAATGTCAATTTTTTTCAAAAGTTTTGGCCTGTTATAGGCAATGATATTGTTGATTTTGTTATTAAGGTGTTGGAGGGTAGTTGTTCAATTAGTGATATCAATAATACTAGGATTGTTCTTATTTCGAAGGTTAAGTCCTCGGTCAGTGTGTCTGAGTATCGTCCAATTTCTCTTTGTAATGTAATTTATAAGCTAGTGTCTAAAGTCTTAGCGAATAGACTAAAGGTAATTTTACCTTCAATTGTGTCGTCGAATCAAAGTGCTTTTGTTCCTGGTAGGTTGATCTCGGATAATGCCCTAGTAGCTTTTGAGGTGTTTCATTATTTAAAAAATCAAAAGTCAAATAAGAAAGGTCATTTTGCGTTGAAGCTTGATATGAGTAAGGCGTACGATCATGTGGAGTGGTCTTTTTTGGAGTTTATTATGAGAAAGTTGGGCTTTGCAGAGAGGTGGGTGGTTTGGATTATGAATTGTGTGCGAACTGTGAGCTTTGTTGTTCAGGTTAATGGTGTCGATTCGGAGAGGTTTCTGCCGGAGCGGGATTTACGTCAAGGAGACCCTATTTCTCCTTACTTATTCATATTGTGTGCGAAGGCTTTTTCTTGGCTTGTTGCTAGAGGGGTGGATTTACAGGAGATTCATGGCACTCGCGTTGCTAGGAATGCGCCTGCTGTGAGTCATTTATTATTTTCTGATGATAGTATTTTATTTGCTCGGGCTAATATAGGTGAATGTGCAGCTGTGAAAGAAATTTTGGAGAAGTATGGCACTATTTCGGGGCAAGTGATAAATTTTGAGAAATCACAAATTTCTTTCAACCCTTGTGTTTCGGAGAGCTTGCGGGGGAATATCGTAGAGGTTTTGGGGGTTAGCACAGTGGAGGTTCCTTCTAAGTATCTTGGGCTCCCAATAATTGTGGGTCGGTCTAAGAAACATGTTTTCAATATTTTAAAGGAAAGGATTGGTAGAAAATTAAAGGGGTGGAAGGGTAAGCTTCTTTCATTTGCGGGTAGGGAGGCACTCATTAAGGCCGTTGCCCAGTCGATTCCTACCTATATAATGAGTATGTTTAAGATTCCGTCCTTTATTTGCTCTGATATCCAGTCCATGGTCTCAAAATTTTGGTGGGGCGCAAAGGAGGGAGAGAGGAAAATACATTGGGTGGCTTGGGATAAATTGTGTCGCAAGAAGGATGATGAGGGGATGGGTTTTCGACATCTTGAGTCGTTTAATGATGCTCTTTTGGCTAGACAGGTTTGGCGTATCCTTAAATGCCCGGATTCTCTTGTTGCTCGAGTGATGAAAGCTAAATATTTCCCGAGGTCGACGGTCTTACAAGCAAGGATAGGGTACAGTCCGAGCTATGTGTGGCGCAGCATCCTTGATGTTATTTGGGTGATTATTGAAGGTTCGTGGTGGCGTATTGGGGATGGGAGGTCTATTAATGTATGGATGAATAAATGGTTACCTTCTCCTCCCTCGTTCCAGGTGGTTTCGCCTAGGATGGGGTGGGATTTTAATATGTCAGTTGCGTCCTTCATTGATGAAGATCATCGGTGCTGGAGGGAGGAGGTTGTAAGGGAGTGCTTGTTGGAGTTTGAGGCAAATGAGGTGTTACGGTTACCTATTGGGGAAGAAGGAGTTAAGGATGAGTTGGTGTGGCATTATGCTGTGAATGGGGAGTACAGCTCTAAGTCGGGGTATCATTTTATCCGATGGTACAATGGCACTCGATGGACGGCATCGACTTCTGTTCAGAGTTCGAAGGTTTGGCGGAGTATTTGGAAGCTGAAAATACCTCCTAAGGTGCGTGTGTTTAGATGGCGAGCATGTTCAAAGGCGTTGCCGACGAAGAAGGGCTTAAGTATTCGGGTGAGTGGGATTGATGGTGGTTGTGCACAGTGTGCTGCGCATGATGAAGATGAGCATGCTTTCGTGAGGTGTCCTGCTGTTGGTCCGGTTTGGGGTGCTTTTGGCCCTGATATTTATCAAGCTTTTCCTAAGGGGTGCTGCTCGTTTTTGGAGTTATGGGCTGGCTTGATTGAGCTATTGGATGAGGGGTGTTTGGCTCGGTTTTGTGTAATCTGCTGGGGGTTATGGAGAGCTAGGAATGAGCTTATTTTTGTGGGAAATCCGAAGCCGAGGTTGGATGCGGTGGGAGCTGTGTTTGTCCAGTATGAAGCTTACTTGGAGGCGTTGGAATGTGATGAGATTCAGCGGGGAAGGGCTTTGGGGTGGGGCAGCAGGCGGGGAGATGACAGGGGCCTCGTGAGGGCTATGTGAAAGTGAATTGTGATGCAGGGTTTTTGGGTGGTGAGGTGGTAGGTTTTGGGGTGGTTATAAGGGATGAGGATGGAGAGGCTTTGATGGCGGCGGTGCTCCAGCAGAAGGCAGCATGGGAGGTTGTGTTAGCGGAGGCTAAAGCTGTCCATTATGCGCTCAAGATGGCCCTTGCTGTTGGCTTTGATCGAGTTGAAGTCGAGAGTGATTGCTTGCGTGTGATTAATCTGCTAAAGAATAAAACTGTTGATTTGTCTAGCTTAGCTATAATTATTAAGGACATTTTAGATTTATCTTCTCTTTTCGAAAGTGTGATTTGGTGTCATGCAAAGAGAGAGGCAACTGTTGTTGCCCATCTTCTAGCAAAGTTGTACCCGATTGATCTTGATGATCGTGTTTGGGTTGATAGTGTCTCGGATTGTGTGGCGGATGTTGTTTCGATGGATGCTTGTGAAATGTTTTTAATGGAATAAAATGCTTGTTTTTCCCTCCAAAAAAAAAATGTTTACAAGCACCATAATGCTCGAATAAGTTGATAGAGTTGATCTAGTCCTATGTTAAAGCGCTCTTGAGGATTCGTCTTTGTAAAAGAGTTAGGCCTTGTTCTCTATTGGCTGGGCTAAAGTTGGTTTAACTAAGCTTGGTTAAAGTCGGCTAAAGTTGTTGGTTGAATTGAATGAAATTGAATGAGCTGAAGTTAGTTGAACTGAATTGAAGTTGGTTGAACAAAACTGAACTGAAGTGGACTGAAGTAATTGGGGTGAACTGAAATTTAGTGTAATAATTAAAATTAATTAATGGTATATAATAAATATGATTATGATGATGAGAATAACAAAAATAATATTGTTAATATTAATAGTAATAAACAAATAAATGAAACAATATAATTAATAATAGTAATAACTAAAAATTTATATGCAATGACTATTTTGATTGGTAATAATAATAGCAATATTGATAGTGATAAATAAGTAAATAATAGAAGTAATAAATATAAAAAAATAGTTATGACTATTATGAACACAAAATATTTTACATTATTATGTGAATATAAATTGGTAACAAGCAATGTACTCCCTCCGCTCCACGAATTGTCTTATGTGAATATAAATTGATAGTATCATTATTGCCATTATTGTGTATTAATAGAATTAATGAAAATTACAACTAAAATAACAACAACAATATTGTATAATAGAATGAACTAAAAAAATACTCCTTCCGTTTCCTTTTGTTTGTCATATTTCCTTAAATGAAATTCCTAATTAAATGTTTGTCTTGTTTAGAATATTTAATACTTTTAACGAACTCTAATTTTATCCACCTTTTACATGGTAAAATGAACCATATTTATTACTTCATCTGTTCCACTAAATTCCCGCCACTTCTACTTTTTACGTTTGTCAATGCATAATTTGTATGCTAGGAATTTATAGTTTTACATTAGTAAAAATCATGAAAATCGGATTTTAATAATCTACTCATTAAAACGATTCAAACTAGATCCCACTTGACTATATCCACTTTTATATATTGATGAGAAATTAAAAGATTCTTACAATTTATAAATACTAACAATTTTTTTTATGACATGAATTTAGTGGAACGGGGGAAGTATTTTTCTTCCATCATATTCAATAAAAGTGTAACCACTATCTAGGTTACTCCCCAAAATTCACTTTCCAACATACATTTATTATATTTTCTCATTATACTAAATAAAAAAATCAATAATTCACTCTCCAAGTAAGAATCTTATTAAATTGATCACTTCTATTAATTAAAGATTCATATTTCATAATTCTCTCCTAGATTCCAAACAAGACAAATAAAATTGAATGGATCGGAGGAAATAATAATAATAATAATAATAATAATAATAATAATAATAATAATAATAATAATAATAATAATAATAATAATAATAATAATAATAATAATATCATTTGATTAGCAAGATCGGGTTCGCAATAGACAGAGGAGTGGGGGCTTAGATTGTATCTCGGCTCCCTTCCAACTTTTTGTAGATCACTTGATCTTTTTGTTGGTTGTAACGCTTTCCACGTTTTATAATAATAATAATAATAATAATAATAATAATAATAATAATAATAATAATAATAATAATAATAATAATAATAATTGGTCGAAGTCGTCTAAAGTTGACTTAAGTGAACTAAAATATCATAAAATTAAGTCAAAAACATAGGACCTTACCATCTAAATATGTGGAGGATTTGCATAGCAGAATACAATCTTTTTTATAAGTGAACTACTTTGTAGTTATATCAATCATCAATAACTAAGTACTAAAATAGACCATTGATGACATCATCAATTGCATGTGTCAACTTCGTATGTAAAATTTTCCCTAAAAAAATATTTATAAAATTATTTTCTAATGTTTTTTTTATTTGTTTAGATCGAGCTTATTTAACAACTTATTTTTCTTAAATGTTATTAATTGCTATTATTATACGAGGTTAATAAACTAAATAAATATCTACATATCAATTCTCATTTTCTTTCCATCTTCTCAATTATTAAATTCTCCATTTTTTGACCATGTACCCAAACCATAATTGTCTTCTATTATACTCTATAACAAAAAATTTAATTTAATATAAATCACATTTGTCAAACCATACATCGCATGGACGTCTAATCAAGTTATTGGAGTACTAACATTAAAACAACAATCTATAAGCTTGCATCATCTTTGTCCACCTGTCACTATTTCGTGAAATTGATGATGACACCTTGATTACTCTTTAATTACTATACTTCAATCACCTTTTAATTTTTCAAAATTGTTTTTTATTTATATTTCAATGTCTTTTTTATGTCATGTGTATAAATAATTAAATCATAATTTTGCGCATTATGAATATAATCAAAATAACTTATATTGTACTCGTACTCGTTATACATCGTACATCGAAATAATAATTATTATGATTTATGAATATTTTTGTTGCCCAGTGTGCATCATTAGGCCAGGACATCTAATCTAGTTAGCACTAATGCAAATTAACTACCTTAATAAATATATAATTGCTTGTTTCATTTATATGGACTCTAACCTAGCTATTAATTAATTTTTTCATACATATGATTTTTTAAAACAAAATTATAATATTTTTTTCACAATATATATATATATATATATATATATATATATATATATATATATATAATTTATTATTTGACGAGAAAGGAATAGATAATTTAAATGAAATAGTTTTACATCAACATCATAATAGCTAGCATTTGTATATTGTTTGGTAACCTTAAAATTAGCTAGCTAATTCAAAGCAAGAGACGTACGTGTGCAAGAATAATTTTCATCAATTCTTATACATACAATGTTTGACCAATACCATCTCTCTATAAATAAAATAATAATTAGTATTTCATATAATTTGGTGTGTTTACGAAATGCGAAAGTATATGCCACAAAAAGAAGGAAGCTTAAAAGGATAAATAAAAAAAGGGTCGAATAACATCTTATAAAGTGTAATGATTCTCTTACCGATATTGACTACTAATAATGTTGTGATCATATTTTGTATGTTTAAAAGTCAATCTTCTTCTAGAAATCTAGGATAATATAGAATGCAGCATGCCATTTTTTGAGCTGTTCACTTAATAAAAACTACGTTACTACTGTCTCTTTTTTAAGGTTTTGCATCAACTCAAAGGATACTTGCTTTAACATTTTTTACACTGATTTTGTTTGTTTTTGTTTCATGTTAGACATTGGTTATGAAACAAGGGACCAATCTACCGGATATATTACACTCCAACACATATAAACTATGCTTTTTTTCAAATTTCGTCCCTTTAAGATCATTGGGTTAAATATGAAATAACTAATGAGATGCAACAGAGAGAAGCAACTTACTTTGATACAAAACCTATATTACACTCCAACACATAAAAAAAATTCAAGGTGTGTTTATGAAAAGCACTCAAACAATAATACTACAGAAAAATTGAGAGAGAGTAATTTTTAATTTGATGCGTGCATTGTATTTCTATTACTACTGATCGAACTCTGTATTCCCTCCATCTTTTAATTTATTTATTTCAATGTATTGACTTTAATTTGTTAGCTACTATCTCCGCAATGAAACTCTGACGACTCACATTACCAAATTCATGTTAGATATGACTCAATCTGAATTGTCTGACTTTGTTCCTGATCGTGTTGTAACAGTTGTAGCACATCTAAATGGGACAAATAATATACGGTGCATTGTAGAGCTATTGGCTATGTTTTTCTTCTTTATTTTTTTTAGGGAATTAGAGAAGGAGGTGATTGCGTTGCTGATGCGGATTCAAACGTATCTAAAACACTGTATATAATAATATAATGGAGTTGCTTTCTACAAGATCAATTCAAGGATCGTTTACTATATACACGCATATCCACCAAATCCAAAAACCTTCATTGAACAAAAGTTACTAATGATGACCTAATAAACGTTGACGTCTCTAATAAACTCCAACTAAACTAGCATGCCATGATCAATTAATCATTAATTGAAATATATGAATAACTCAGGCCAATACATCATCATGACATAATTGATGAAATGGTTTTATTATTATTATTATTATTATTATTATTATTATTATTATTATTATTATTATTATTATTATTATTATTATTATTATTATTATTATTATTATTATTATTATTATTATTATTATTATTATTATTATTATTATTATTATTATTATTATTATGATTATTATTATTATTATTGCTTATCACTTATCAAAATATACAAACACGAATTGAATAAATATAATTAGTGGGATTATTATGCGCATCATTAATATATATATACATATGGTTATTGCATTGCCAACCTGTAACATGCAATGCAGATAATAATGTTTGTTGCTGTGCTAACAAATATCAGTTCCCAACTAGTGCAATTTGGGAACACAAAGGACAATTTTTTGGATAATCAGAGCTTCTCTTTTGTTGTAGATTGCGTGTGATGCATTGTAATTTAATCTTTCGTGCTAATTATTATATTTACGATCGATAACATCACTTTCTTTTGTTTGGCAATAAGTACCACATAATTTTAAATGATATTAGTATTGTTAGTTTGTTACTGGATCATCTCAACTAAAAGTTTAAGTCGATGATCATACCTGACGCGAATTCATTACACTTAGAGAAGATGAAAGAGAATTTCGAACTCGTGAACTTTGTGTCATGCGTTGACTCTGTTATCATGTTAGTGGATCATGTCAACCAAAAGTTTAAGTTAATGATTAATGTCCATGAATATGTTATATATACTATCAAGTGTATTAGGAGTATATCAATTGATGAACTTTAACTTAGATTTTTTATTTGATAAAAATTCAAAGATATGTTTAGCAACAACAACAAGTTTTTGTTGTAGCTTGATTAGTGACTAATAGATAACCAATAATCCATTATCTCCATCTTTATCAATTAATTTATTGCATGTATATTTATCCATCTATTAGAAGTTACTCTCGATTGGGTCCTTTGTTTGTGCAAAAGGCTTTCGTCACTCTAGGTATTACTCTAACATGCATTTCATTGTCAAAGTGCATTGATAAACGTGTAAAGTCAAAGTGGAAAGAACAAATGAAAACGGAGTGACTCCGTAAATGTTGTAAATAAAATATCATTAAAATTGTTCCGTAGTTATTGTAACATGTAATAGCTAAACAATGTGATATTTTTATTGAATTAGTAGAAGTAAAATATTTCAACTCACACTAATAATTTCAAACACATTGTTTTTGGTATATAAATAAGACTATAATTTGAAAATAATCCAACATTTTAAGAAGGCGAGGTCAATGTTAATCCAAATCATGGTATTATGCTCAGTGTCAATAACGTGTCATTGCCTAATTGGCTTATAATATAAACGTACATCGTTACATGCATGCATTAATGCATAAAGTTAGATCCATCAAATTATTGTATAATCATATAATAAACCCTACAAAATGGTTGGATATAATTAGAAATAATTAAGGCAATAAGATGACAAGAGATTATTGCAACTTTACAAGTCATAATGTACCATGCAATTATCTAAATTAATTAATTATGCTATTAATGAGATTTTGATCAGAAAATCCACTCATCGTCATCATCTCTTCGTCAAATTAAAGGATTTTCCGCCCACCATAATCTTGTCAGTCTAAGATCAGTTTGAGTTAGTTCAAAGTAATAAGCCATCGTAGTTTCTAAAGTATTGAGTTGGTGTTTGAATTTCTTGGAGTTAGTGGATGATGATTGAGGATATGGTTATACAAAAGAATAAGTTAAGAATTGGAGTATTAGATAATACTATAAGCTTAGTTGATAAGTTGTTAGCATTGAGTGAAAGGTTAAGTACACTTAGCTTATTAGCTTTACTAGATTTAATCACGGGTGATGCATGTGTTATGATATAATAGTATTAAAATTATACGATAGTTTCCTACTAATAATAATGCTATAAATTAAAAGAAATTGAAAATATTGAATGAAAATTTATCGGTAAATTGTGCATAGATGCAATGTCGTCCTATTTTATGTTCATCTTAATTATAATTTTAAATTGATTCAAGATTAATGTATGAGTTTCATAAAATCTATCTATATTCTATAACTAAAGCAATCCCCACCCTCTTATTTTTCCCTCCTAAATTTTCCTCCCATATTTCCTTATTAAATGAATTGCATAAATTATATAACAAAACAATTATTAAGTATAATAACATAACAAATGTGCTTTGAAAATGATAATTCAAACATTGTTGATTAATTTATAATTGTAAATAATTTTTATAGCTTTAATTAAGTTTAATTGAATTTTGAAAATGAAGATATATATTTTGTGAGTATATATAAGAATTATCTCTATTATACTTCGTATAAGGGAAGGGGGGAGGTGGTGGTGGTGTCCACCTAAAAATGCCATTCAACCTCCTTCCCTTTTGTAAATTACTTAAAAAAAATCAAACAACATTTAATGTCATATTTAAATAAGGAAATAACATATGATCAATTTAAAAACTTGCCAAAAAAATTGCATTAATCATCAACCCCTATTAATCTCGGTGGACAAATTACAAAGAAGTGGAAATTTCAAACCATGGAAAAGGTAAATGGAAATAACTTTAGCCTCAAAAAGGAAACTTGGATTTGTAACTGGGTTGGTGGTGGGAGATACGACTAATATTGTAAAGCAGGATGCTTGGGATACATATAATAACATGGTTATAATATGGATATTAAGAAATGTGAGTGACACTATTAAGAAGTCAATAATGTTTATGAGTACAACAAAAGATATGTGGAAGAGCCTAGAACAAAGGTTTCAAATATCAAATCGAGCTAGGAAGTATCAGATAAGCAAAAGAATTTATGAGACCAAACAACAGGGTAAACTTGCAAATGACTATTTTGCAGATGTGAAGGTTCTGTGGGAGAAGCTTGAAAATCTTCAGATTTGGCCTTCAATTACTGAGAAGATCAATGAGACATCTTAGTATCTCAAAGTGAAGCATGCTTTGAAGGAGGAGCAAAGGCTTTTCCAATTTTTAAAGGGTTTGGATGAAGTGAATGGTGCAATTAGGAGTCATATTTTGTTGCAGATAGTTCTACCTACTGCTGAGGATGCTTGTTACATTATCCACCAGGAAGAATCTCAAAGAGAGATACTGAAACCATCAAAGGATGAACCAGAAGGCACGGTGATGTACAGTAAAGGAGAAAACGAAAAAGTGACATGTATAACATGTGGTAAGAGGGGGCATGTAAAGGAGAAATGTTGGATTATAGTGGGATATCCACCTTAGTTTAGCAAGCAAGGTGACGGGAAAGAAAAAGAAAAAGAACAAGGTGGACCAAGTTATAGAGGGAGAGGATTTAGAGGTGATATATGTGGAAGATATGGTAGAGAAAGTTAAAGGATGGCAGCTTCAGCTCCAACCTAACCAAAAGGAATCAGTTGGACAACGAAGTAAGGAACAAGAAAATGGATTAGGAATTACAGCATAACAAGATGAAAAGTTTCTAAAATTACTGCCACCACACTAAAAGTCAGGAGGAGATGAAGATGATGACATGGACTGCAATTATGTAGGTATGRTGTGTTGCAACCATTACAAAGCAAAGAGAATGGAATGGATAATGGACTGTGGAGCTACTCACCACATGACAGGGATGAAAGAACAACTTAAGGACTTACAAGAAATAGATCTCCCAAATGGAGATATAGATGTGGTTACTCACATGGGAAGAGCAAGATTGACAAGTGGCATCAAGCTGGAGAATGTGATCTTGGTGCCTACATTCGGACATAATTTGATGTCAGTTTAGAAGCTGATAAAGACAATGAAGTGAGAATGGAATTCAAGTCAAATTATTACATCATTCAAGAATTGAATGAAAATATGGTGCAAGCCATGTGAAAAGAGAATCAGGTTTGTATTATTATTATGACACACTTGAAGTGCAAACACTACAAGAACTGAGCCAAGGAAATTCATGAGAAAAAAACACTACTGCAGTGAATACAATAGGAGGTTTGAAACTACCATCTAGTGTTACACTAGACAAGAGGTTGACAAAAGAAATGTTGTGGCATCAAAGATTGGGCCATGTGCCCTTGGAAAAAAATTGAGAAGATTGAAGAACTCAAGGATGTATGCAAGAAGGAAAAAGAAAAGGCATGGATGGTGTGCTCACAAGCAATTCACAAGGCTCCCATACAAGAAGAGTGAATCTAGAGCAAAAGAGCCATTTGACCGATTTGGTTCATATTGATATCAAGGGGCCTTATAAGGTGTCATTCAGAAGAAATCCTAAATATTTTATGACTGTGTATGGTTGACGACAAAGTTATCAGGATCAAAATCCTACTTTGGATCGCTATGAGTGGTCGGGTCGGGTAGAATCGTAAGATTCTACCAATAGCAAAAATAACAATAAGACTATCAATATAGAATACCATATATATCATTTAGTAGCTAGAATATTAAAGATAATCAATTTTCTCACATAATAATAAAAACTAAGTGTACTTCCAAGTTTATTAGTAGCTAGAAGTCGAAATATAGTTCCTCATATGGTTAACGTGAGAATTTTAAAATTTAGTTCTATTAGAAATTCAAAAATTTATAATTTGATAATAACACTTCTGGATCAAATCGTAGAATCGTGGAATCGCATTATGATCCTACCACTCAAAATTTAAATCTTCATGGGATCGTATGATCCTACAAAATTAAGATTCTACTATAGAATCGGATTGAAAACACATTTGTGGATCATAAAATCATAGAATAATTGAATCTAATCGAGATAAATTTTGATAACTATGGTTGACGATCATACAAGAGTGACCTGGGTGCATCTGCTGAGTCAAAGGAGTGAGGCATATGATGCTATAAAGAGCTGATATATATGGCAAAAACATAGTTTCAAAGGAAGGTGAAGGAGATAAGGTGAAGCAGAAACATAGTTACCAAACAATGCTTGGAAATTTAAAGATGAAAGGTACAAGGAATTGTATACAACGAAAGGAATCATACATCAAACTAATTGTGTGGATAGGCCGCCTCAGCAAAATAGATGAGTGGAAAGGAAGCATAGAAATATCTTAGAAATGTCTGGGGCTTTGAGAATTCAAGCAAGCTTGCCCATTAGACTGTGGGGAGATTGTGTTCTTGCTGCAGTTTTCATCACCAACAGGCTACCAAGTGTGGTACTGAAGCAAAAAGGCACCCTATGAGGTATTATTCAAGAAATTACTTGATTCTGTAATATTTAAAACTTTTGGGTGTTTGGCTATGGCTTCTAATCCAAGTAGAAGAGGTGTGTCTTGTGTTTTCATTGGATATCTAGTGAACAAAAAGGGATGCAAATTGTTGAATTTGAGAGACAATACATTCTTTGTAAGCAGAGATGTGAGATTTTATGAAGGAATCTTTCCATATAAAGTGTGTCAATCACCTATAAAAGACATATTGAGTGTAAAAAATAATATAATTGATGATGATATGGAAGAGAAACTTCAAGAAGAATATGAGTACAATATGTATGGAGAAACATGAGAGAAGAGGATATAATAGACCAGGAGTTAAAAGAGAATCTAAGTGATGAGGAGGAGACAAAAGAAATAGAGAAATGAACTAGAAGTGAACGTGAGACAATCTAGTAGAACTACTAGAACTCCTAGATGGATGGATGACTAGTGTCTGGGACAAAGTATGTTGAATGGACCTCAGGTGGTGAGAAATGTAGTAGAGGCTAATACAAGTGAGGAATTCAGGTGTTTTATGACAAAAGCTCAAAACAATTTGGAACCAAAATTCTTATAAGAAGCAGTGAGACATAAAGAGTGGGTGTAAGCTATAAATGAAGAATTAAATGCTTTAGAAAGCAATGGGACCTGGAAAAGTGTGGATCTACCTAAAGGGAAACACGTAATCTGCTGCAAATGGCTATATAAAATAAAGTATAATGCCACTGTAGAGAGGCATAAGGCTAGGTTGGTTGTGTTGGGAAATAATCAAAGGTTTGGCCAAGATTATAATGAAACCTTTGCCCCTATGGCCAAAATGACCATTTTTAGGTCACTTTTAGCAGTTGTGGTTCTTATAAATTGGCATGTGCATCAAATGCATGTAAAGAATGCTTTTTTTACATGGTGAATTGTAGGAGGATGTGTATATGAAAATGCCACCAGGGTATGTGAAGGAAGGAAACAGGATCTCTGAGTGAATCAGAACAAGAAGCTTGCAAAATTAAGAAACCAAGAAAGTGTGTAAGCTGAGCAAGTCACTCTATGGACTGAAACAAGCTAAGCACCAAGGAAATGACATGAAAAACTTACAAAATTGATGCATAAACAATCTAAATGTGATTATTCCTTATTTACTAGGGTTAAGTATGATGAGATGATTGTTGTTCTTATCTATTTTGATGACATGGTCATTACTGGGAACAACTTGGCAACCATAGAAGAAGTAAAAGAAGATCTTGCAAGGAAATTGTGTATGAAAGACATGGGACAACTCAGATATTTTTTGGGGATTGAAGTTGATTGTAACAATCAAGAATTTTTCTCAGTTAGAAGAAATATATTCAAGATATTTTGAGGACTTTGGACTTTCAAAGTGCAGAACATTAAAGCTTCCACTGGATACTCATGTCAAGTTGACAACAGATCATAGAGACAAACTTCCTCAAGCTGATCCATATCAGAGGCTAGTAGGGAGGCTGATATACTTAACCACCACAAGGCCATATATCTCCTACTCAGTCCATGTACTGAGCAAATTCTTGCACTCACCTACCACAACTCACATGCAAGCAACAAAAAGGGTATTTAGTAGGGTCCATGTCTCAAGGCATACTTCTAGCAAACAAAAATACAACAAAACTCTAAGCATTTCGTGACAGTGATTGGGCAGGTTGTCCCGTCACTAGACGATAATCCACCTCAGGTGTTTGCCGTATTTTAGAAAAGTCACCAATTTCCTAGAGGTCTAAGAGGCAGACAGTGGTTGCAAGAAGCAGTGAAGAAGCCAGATATAGATCAATGGCTTTGGCTGTGTGTGAAGTGCTTTGGATTAAGCAGTTGCTTAGAGACTTGTGTCTGCAAGATAACTCACCTACTGCATTCTTTTGTGATAATTAGGCAACAATAGCCATTGCAGCCAATCCATTACAACATGAGAAAACGAACAAATCATGATGAAATTGATTGTCACTTTATTAGAGACAAACCCAAGCAAAAAGAAATTGAATCAGTCTATGTTCCATCCTCTCATCAACTTGCTAATGTACTTACAAAAATTCTTACAAGAGACTAGCATTAGAAATTATTATCCAAGCTGAGAGTTTAGTCCATGCCTGGCCTTCACCCCCAACTTGAGGAGGAGTGTTAAGCGAAGGAGTGCTTACAAGTTTATTTTTATGCATTTTGTTAAACATTTCGTTTAGTTGTATGTGTGCTGGTGTAGAAACCTAAAAATGTCTCCCCAAATTGAATAGTTGAGGTCTTAAAAGAGACCACCTTTTCGCATAGCAGGTTTCTTTACTTTCTTTATATATTAAAATAAAGCATGAAAGAGACTAGTTTTATTCATAACAGGTTTCTTTCCATGTTGAGGTATTAGAATGAAGAGCCAAAGAAACCAGTTATTAAGAAATTAGGTTTCTTAGATCTTCAAAGATACCACTTTTCTTAATAACTGGTTTCTTTTATTTTTTTTTCAATTATTAAATATATAAGTAGGAAAAAAAATAAGTTGTTAAGGAATACCAATTTTATAAGAACAACTAGAAACACCAAATTGATAATGGACGCAATTGAGAGCATAATCTGTTGTTACAAGAGTAACGAGAGATGTGAGGTGGAATACAAGGGGTGATTAGGCTCTCCCTAGTCACGCCTGACGTGGAAATCGAATGATCTAGAGTGGAACGTCGAGAGGTTGCGGAACCAGAAAAGCTCTCGACTCTCGGACCTCTGGACTGAATGGCTCTGGACTGAATAGACCTCTGGACTTCGTAGGCTCTGGACTGAACAAGCTCTCGTCCACAGGGCTCTCGCGCAACCTGAAACAAAGGAGATAATCTATTGATTATCCCCCCTCCGATGCYTAAGTCAGATACTGAGCAAATGAGGTAAAAAGTACGAAAGGTGGAGTCAGAGAATCTCCCTTTTTGTGTAAGGAATGTCAGAGAAAATGACTGATGTGAGGGGTCTGAAATGACGTAAATTGGGAACAGTGCAATTAATGAGGTATTTATACTGTTCCCTAAACAGTGGGCTTGGACTTTAATTCACCTTAGAGGCCCACGATTAGGTTACTAGGGTTTCCCTTTTTAGGGTTAATTTCCTTAGTAGCCTCCATCATTCTTCAGTAAATTATACTCTTATCAGAGTAGA